>VUYV01000102.1:501265-518628 GCA_008711295.1 Anarhynchus alexandrinus | reverse complement strand
CCCTCCCCTCCCTCCCCTTCCCTTCCCTTCCCTTCCCTTCCCTTCCCTTCCCTTCCCTTCCCTTCCCCCTAAACTACAAAATTTTGTTCTCAACCTTTCACTTTTTAGGCTGTCTTGACTACTATTTGGGGATTTTTGTTATTTCTATTTATTTTTATCTCTCTTTTGTTTACCTCACTTGCAAAACTGTAGAGGTGGGGAAGTGAATGCATCTTGTCAATGCATTAAAAGCTCTTGTTTTGTTTTTCAGGGAAAAATAATAAAATATTACTTTAAATTCATCAAAGAGCGTATCTAAAGAACAAAGAACACTTTTCAGTTAGCTCTGTTAGGAAATAACTGAGATACCTCCTTGAGCATACTGCGATAGGAACAAATCAATACAGCTGTGTAACTACCAGATGTTCTGGGGAGAAGAGGATAGCAAATGGATTGTAAAAGCAACGGCCGTCTTTCTTCAAGATTCACAGCCACTTTCTGCCTAGAAATAAGCTCAGGTTAGTCTATTAGGAAATGAATAAACAGTAAGATCACTTCAGAGGCTTTTTGTAAAATCGAGTCTTCAGCAATCCTAAATATAAATCCACATTGCTTGGTACCAATCTTGTCCTGCTCTATCTATGGTTAGAGTTTGTCTGTATATGGGAATTTAGCTACAAGATAAAATAGTCCTTTATATAAATATCTTATGAGTCAGTCCCAGCTGTAACTCCAAAGTGGTGAAGTTGTTAAGTAAATGCTGTTAAGAGAAATGTAAAATGAGCTATGATTTCTTCACAAGAAAAGGCTTTTATGGCATCTAATATAAGAAAAAATGCTTTTAAAAGGCAGCATTGGACCCCGTGTCATGCTATACAAATGACTATTTGAAAAGTAACGGGGTTGAAATAAGATAGAGATATGAATCAACATGTCTGGTATAGCTGCCATGGTAGGTTTACACCAGCCACACTGGGGCATCCTATGATGCTTCTGTAGATCAAATCTCAGTCTTTTCATAAGAAAAGAAATGGATCTTTTATGAATATGAAAAATGATATACCCTGTGCATAATGTGTTTCTGTCTGTAGATAAATCTTTGTATTATTAGCTCATCAAACCTAGTCTGTTATTCTATTATTAAAATCAGATAAATTATTTATATAATTTTTAATCAGTTGAATTAATTTTTATAATGGTGGCTTTTGATAACTTTGAGTTCTACTTCTTCTCACTATGAATTTAAAAAAAAATATACTTAAAAGTCACACCATATTTCTAAGTTTCCTTTTTCATCTGTTATATTTCCTGGAAATATAATCTATGCATTATTTATTTTTTGTCACAAAACAGTTAATATCTTTATAGCTTCATCAAAACCGGACTGCCTGGGGAGCAAGCCAATTTTATCAGCAATTAAAAAGGTCATTCTTTCAGATTTAAAAATACACTGAGTAACATTTTTATGGGCCATATGTTAAAATATAGCCGTGTTCTGTTAAGTGATCATCATGTACAACTGGTTTCATGGGATTCTAATTTTTATTGTTCCTCAATGGTTTTATTCCACATCTGTCACTTTACAACCAAATTGTGATTGCCAGTTATGCAAACGTAAGTGGTAAAGCATATGCTGTTTCTTAGGTATACACTCCTGGCTTGGAAAACAAGCACCATCAGCAACAAATTTTGTTTCGGTTTCATTGATTTCTTTAGATGTTCCTGGGTGTTGCCACTGAATCATCTTATAAATTGCCAGTAGCCTAAAACTCATAGCTGAGCCTCGTTCCTGCATGGTCACATCTGGCCTGCTCTGCTAACAACAGCAGAAAGTTTGTAACTGTTCCATGTTGATCCGATGGCTTTACATAACTCTAAATTGGCTCTGAGAACAGATCTGTGGCTGATGAAGGTCCTGGTGTTGCTAATCTGGAAGCTGATGAAGATCACACTAAAGTCAACAATACATTGTACAGAGGAAAGGTCTGTCCATGTGAACCACGCGGACCAGAGCCTCAGCATCTTCTGAAACTACCAGCACCGCAGTGGTCTGGGTTGCTCAGCAGGAGGGTGGCAGGGGGAAGAAAAAGATGGCTTTGATGGAAAAGGAGGGAACTGGGAAGCTTAAACATTCATATTTATTTTTTGGGGGGCGAAAGCACGAAACCTGAAGTCCTACTACATTTTCCAGGTAAAACAAGGAACAGACCAAGCTTAAAACAATGTTCACTTCTTTAAAAGTGGAAACTGAGGAGTCAGGCAGAAAAGAGGAATGGCTGCAAAACTCAAGATCAGACAAGAAGGCAGCAGGAACAACAAAGAAGAGGTGCATGCAGAAGCACGGCCTGCACAAACTGGCCTCTGTCCTAGGAGAGCATGAGCAGCTGAGTGTTGTATGTGTGTGTGAGGGTGAGCGCGGCGAGTTACTCAGACCGATCCACTCTGTGGCTTAATTGCACCTGTACATGCAAATGGCATCAGCTGCCTTGGGAGAGAGGCGAGGAGGAGCAGTGTAGCCTACTTGAGCCAGCTGGCCACCCTCAGGCGGAAGGGAATAGATAAGGACCGGGAATTGGTGGAACTGGGAACTGTGGCTATCCAAATCACGATTTGGGCCACTGTGGGGCCGTTTTCAAAAGTACTTGCTCTTTATGGCAGCGACGTAAAATTTCTTGCATGGAAGAGATATCATTAGGAAAGTACGTCAAAAAGGGTAGTCAGCCTTTGATGCAGTTTAGATGTGGAGACAAGCACTGCTATCCTGAGCGGCAGTGGCCAGCTTTCTGCAGAGCACTGCCTACGTTCTCTGAAACACCACTTCTGGAAAATATGACCCGTGTTCCCAGAACTGTTCAGTTCAAGAGAAATGATTTCCAATTCATTTCTCTGCATGTGAAATGAGTGACCCTTTGGTCGGTGTCATGCCCTAGTCTGAGGGATGAGAAATGAGAATTCAATAGCCATGTTTCTTCTAGGATGAAAGCCTAGATCTCGTAAATATGGCTGCTTAAATTCAAAGCATCTGAGCTGTGGCAGAAGTTGCAGAGCTTAGCTAGATGATAGTAGGAAAATGTTATTTACTAAGATTAGTTAATCTGTAAAGGTTTCCAGAGTGTTCAGAAAATGTGTAAGTCCACACAGCAGCTGGTGAATAGTACTTTTTCTCTGATCTGAATCCCTGCAGGTGCTAGGGAAAGGACTATTTATCTAAGAAGCTACTCCCTGTCTCAGAAGCATGTGGACAGCCTTCATGACGTCCTGAGAAAGAAGCAGGAACAGAAGGTATCACTCTGGAGAAGTTACTACTTCTGGATGTGAGGAGGATCTTCCCTTTTCTACCTACCCAAAAGACTTAAGGGGAACACACAGAATAACTGCCAAGCTGCCATGGAAAACGAACTATTTACTTTATTTGGTGTGCTATGGTCTGAACAATATAGATCTGGGAACACAATTTTTAGTGTTTTCTTGGAATGCTTCTGATTAAAAAAACCCAACCACCACATAATGGAAATAATGGATTCTTCATGGAGGTCTGAGGGCCTTGAAGACTTAATGGCATTAGTGAGAATAAAGGCAAAGAAGATCTTAAGGACGCATCTAAAACCAATCTTAGATGTTGTAAAAACAAGGTAATTGCGTCAGATCTCTGTATGAGATCCGAATAATTATCACATTGAGCAGAAACATGCCGGAAGTCAAGCTACTGAGTGCAGGGTTGTGAGGTGAGAGTCAAGATGGAATGCTGTATATTCAGGTATCTCTTTGGTCTCAGCCTTTACATAGACATCCCACCCCTTTTCCTTTTCTCCTCACAGGATCATGTCCCTAGGGAAAGGTCCTTCAGTCTCCCTTTGAAGCCGTGCAGGCTTGCTCCAACCTTTTAAAACTTACCTGCTGTTGCTGCTGCCACCTTTATGTAGGACAGGGTAGTGGAGAGAGCACCTACTCGACGCAAATACTGCAGTCTCCTCTCTGCCTCAGGTGTTTCAAACCCCTTTTGTAACGTCTTTAAGCATCCTAATGTCGTGCAGCAACTAAGCAAGGGCAGTTAAGAATTACAACATCAGACTTCAGTGTTTTTCCCAATTTCCCTCATTCTGCTTGAAGTTGAGGTAAAGGAGAAGCAACAAACAGGTGGGTGCATGTGGGTGCATAAAGCTCTCACAGTGCCCAGGCTGTGCATTGAGGGTGCCTGAGGTCTCAGTCCTCCTTCCAGGCATGCTCAGGGGAATCTTTGCAAGCTGCTTGCATCTGTGTAGGGTGAAGAAATGGTCTCACAGCAGCAGAGAATGGAAAAGTAATAAAAAAATTAAATTAGATAAAATTAGTTTAAATAATGAGAAAGAATATAGAGGAGATGATCTCAGAGGCAGGTGCCCTTTTGAGAAAGTAGCTTTATTAGATTCTGATTTAATTTATTAAAGCTAGGTTGACAGTGTCTTTTTTTAATGTTGTGTGGAACATTATCTTCTACTCCTGTTGACGGACAATGACAAAAAGCAGTGCATCTAGCATTGAGTGTGGCAAGAGGGAGGACCTTCAAGTTTTGTTCTGTTTTCCATCTCCTCTCCATATTTTGGCCCTATTTGACAGGTGATGCCTGCTGAACAGACTTACTGCAGAAAAGCCCTGAAACTTTCCAATGTTATGGTACCTTGTGGCAGCTAACTTGGAAATAACCTCAATAACACAATGAGACTTAGATTTGGTACCTAAATAGTAAATAAATAAATAAATAAATAAGAAATTATAATTTTAGTAGCTATTTTAGTTAAAGGTTTTCAGGGGTTTCCAGTTGGCTAATACATGTTTGAACTTCCCAGCTCTTTTAAATGAAATCAAAAGAGACATGAAGGTTTTTTCTGTGCCCAGATCAGGGATAATCTAAATCAAACCATATTTCATGTGCTTGCTTAACTCAGCTTCTTTACAAAGTGTGTTATAACAAGGAAGAAATAGGGTCCTCATATTCCTAAACCAAAACACTCACATTTAGAAATAGCAGCGTGCCTATAGCAGTGCTGGACTGTCCTTGCTGGCACGGCACACTGCAGCAAGGGCTCTGCCTGGTTTTTTCTCCTTGGTCTCTCATCGGTTCTAATGCCATTTTATTTCTTTGCAATAATGGGTTTATGAACACACTTGTTAATGAAGCAAAATCTTTGCTCTGTGATCCCACGAGAATTTATGAATGATGTAAAGAGATATTAGAATAAACCAGAATAGGAAACTATTGAATCAGCCTCTGCTGACTATTTGCTTTTCTCTGTGCAAGTCCAATACATTTCAGGGATAGCTAGACCTGAGATGTTTACGTATCTAGACAAGCGCCTTCCTATGGTCTCATTCTCAGCAGATGCTCCTCTAGCCTCTACCACTGCAGAAGGGAAAGCATGGAAAATGTTCCCTCTTTGCCCAGATTCAGGCAGTCCTGAGATGAGATTCAGAATATATTAGGAATATATTCCAAAAATACTGGACCCTAGGTTATTTATTGAAGAGCACAACTGTTTTCTGCTTTGCCCAGTTTTCTGCAGCAGTATTTTCATCCTTGCCAGCTGCCACCTGAGTTGGATTCTCTCTAGAACTCCATTGAAACCTAATACATGTTGGAGGCAGGATTAATTAATATAATCAGGAACCTAGTCACTCTTAAATGACTTCTGCAAGCCTTGTCTTGCCATCATTTGATGTAAAAATGAGCCTTAGCTGAAGAACTGATAGCAGAATTTCTGCAGCTCCTGCAACATCTGAACCTGTATTAATTTTGATTAAGCTGATTTCTAGATTTCTTGGTTTTGCTGCTCTAGATATGACTTCAGATGGGTAAATGAGGTTAAAACAAATTGCTTTAATTCTGTTTTTTAATGCGTTGTTGCTTTCTCTCTTAAATGAAAACTAACAAAACGCTGCCCCTGAGCAGTCCTTTTTTTATTTAAAAAATAATAGCAGAATGGTTCAGAAGTCTTCATAGAGGATGATTACATCATTATTCTAAGCCATTCCCTGCTCTTACTTATATCTCTAATAATGAATAGCAGCTCCAGTGATTTGACAGTTACTCCAGATTATCAAGAATGCATACAGGAAACAAACTTGGGCTTTGTTTTCCAACGGCACTCTCGTTTTAACACACCTCATTTTAATGTGCCTTGTTCTACACTTCCATGACACAAGCTGCAGAGCAGTCATTTAGTGTAATATAAATGCAAGATCTAAGATGTGCGGTAGATACATTGTCAGTCTCTCTTGTAATTTATTATTTACAATATGTTCTCATTCATTTGCAGTACAAAAGTACATCACTATGTGTTTTAATTTATTAAATAGTAGATTGCTACCTCTAAGGCCCATGCTCCAAGTACAAAGTAAAGCCTTTAACTGAAGCATTTTTGGTGATCTCTGTGCAAACTCTGTGCAGTACAAGTGGCAACTGAAAAATTAACACGTTAATGTAGCTGAAGAGCTGGTGAGTTGCTCAGATCAGACCAGAAACTAGTAAGTTGGCTGGAGAAAAAGTATGAAAAAAATATGAACAACTCATAGTGAATATTTTTCCTTTGTAAAGAAAAAAAAAAGTTGTTTAGCAAGATATTCTAGATTAACTGTTTGTTTAGAACAAGCATCCACTAGATATTGTTATGAAGAGAAAGACCTGAAGAAGGAAGTTATATGTGTTTTATTTAGCACCTCTCATCCTAAGGGAAGATTATGTTTACATTGCCTTCACTGTCTTTATTGGAGTTGTTAAATTTTAATTGGTATAGCAAAAAAGAACTCATTCCAGACCCCCCCCCTTTTTTTTTTCTTCAAAAAAAGCGTTGCCAGAGAAGGACTTGAGATATAATTCTCATTCACAGGTAGGCCTTGCTACTTTATTCTTGCAGTATACAAGATATTACAGTAAGTGCAACTGTAAATTCCTTCCAGAATAAAACCTTTCATGCAGTAGAGTGACAAGTAAGGGGGACTGAGTGTAAACGGGGATAGCAAATGCCTTTGGAAAAGCCTTGCTTTCCACTGCTCTGTGGTCACTTACACTGCTTTTATCGTCACTTACACCTAAGCAGAATAAATGCAACATAACAATAAATCAGAAGTCTCAACTTACCCCATCATTTCCAGCTCTTTGTATACATGATAGCACAAGGAGAAAGGTAAGGGAGGACACGACTTCTGTGTGGTGCCAATCTCTGCCTTAAACAATGGCAGTAGTGAGAAAAGATCTGGAAAGGCCAAAAGTGTCAAAGAGGGGCCACCACTGATATCGATCAGCAGAACACCGTGCCAGAACCTGTAGGGGAAAAACTAGAAAAAAAGTACACTAAAATGCTAACAGGAAGAACACGTTAACCGGAAGAATAAGGAAGAATAATCATAGGAGCAGATAAAGAGCCTTTCACTGGCTATGGTAAGGTACTGCTTTCTTTCCTCACTGAAGAAGCTGCGGCCAACATTTTCAAGCTGCGTATTTAAATCAACATTGCCACACAGCAATCTAAATAAATGTCCCAATTTTCAGATTTGATGTACTGTTGCAGCTTTTCTTGGCTCCAGAAAGTAGGAATTCTCAGCACCTCAGAAGATCAAGCTGTTTATGTGGGTGGTGATCATAGTAGAAAGTTAAACCAATGTATCTTAACTTGCACGTGCAGAAACCAGCATGTCCGCACACAGGGTATATTTGCAGCAGTAGATTTCTGACCTACCTCCTATTTTATTCACTTTATTGCCAGTATGTTAAGTTTTGAAATTAACCCAAGTAGTTTTCACTTTCCGTTTATTGGCATATCACCCATATATAATAAAGGATTGGATTCAAATTGCAGATTAAGGCTGTTAAATGGAACCTCTATTTTGGAAAGCTAGTCAGTAGAGTCAGTAGAATCAAGAGTGGTTTTCAGCTGACCTGATGCAAAGCTGACCTGGTATCTGTTTTGAGGTGAGCAGAAAAAATCTAGACTAGAGTCTACTCTTCTTTAGAGTTCATTCACTGTGCTGAGGAAATCTCATTGACTACCTTGGGAACAGAGACTGCTCTCTCACACATAGACATACATAGATTATGTGTAAATACACATAGACATCTTATATTTTTAAACTGGGAGCTGAAATCCACGGGTTACGACTATCATCAGGCATGAAAATTTGAATTCAGTCTTGAATAGTCACTTTATACATGCATTGTAGATTAATTTCATTCCTAGATATAAAAAAAAATAAGTCATTTTACAGCTGTCTTCAGGAATACTCAGTAAGCTCTCAGTACCAGAGCATATAGAAAACTTACACAGTTTTCTGAAGTAGAAAGCACAGCTTTGGAGCTAAAGAATGCATAGTTTTCCTGGTGTAGTCTTTACCAAGAAAATAATTTAGACAGGAAAAAAAAGCAAAAGTGGGTCACCTGGGAGGACAGATTTCCAAATCTCAGTTGTGTTTCAGTGGCAAAATTTCCTATCAAGGTACTCAAGGTAGATCTGAATTAGTTTTGTCTTGGGTAAGCCTTGGCTACTTTTATGGTTGGGGGTGGGGGGAAAGGAGAATAGATATCTTTGTTCTTCTTGATCACTTCTGCTGTGGAATGGTTAGTGATAATGAAATCTGGCATGTAGAAAGCTCTAACTGAAAAAAAAAGCCAACAACTCTTGGCACTGTCTCTGCTTACTAAGCTCTTTAATTCCTTTAACTGTATTTTTTTTCTTATTTACCTGGGCTATTCACAAATTGTTGTTTTATAGCATCTGACATATACATAATATACAAGAGAGAAAAAGCCTCAGTCAGTGACCTTACCATTATAACCTTGGGTCAGCTCCTCAAATTATTGCTTTCAGTGGGAAATACCTAAATTTCTGTAATGGTAGGAAATGCCAGTAAAGACATCGTCAGAGACTGTGATGGGAATGGGACAAAAAAGAACTCCTTTTTTTTTTTCCTTACAATGCAAAATTTTTACAGAGCATTCACAATTTCTGTGTCTCCCTGTCCTGAATAAGGGAGCTCCACCAGCTCTCCAGTATAGTTCTGCATTTGTAGATGTGCCCTGCTGTTGAAAGCATTGTCATGACCTGGGAAATGAAAGGGCTCCTTACCTCCTTCCTCAGTTAAGTTTAATACCATGTTTTCCTTCGCCCAATAATATTTTGCCCATCTGCCTATGCTGCACGCAGATCTCCCTTCCCGCACATCTGGAGAGACAGTGCAGCGACTGCATCCCTTTTAAGTTCATACTGAGAAATATAGCTACATGGTTCTCCAACAGGCCACTTAAACATTTGTACCCATCATGGGATGATCTACATGTCCCTGCAGTGCGCCCAAAAAAACCCAAAGGAAGAACTAGAAATTTGCTCCAGCCCTCTCCTGAGCTTGACATGTTTGTGGACATGTTAGGGAAGAGAAAGCCTGAATCTACTGTAGGGCTCAAAGACCTTCAGATAGATGGAGAGATCTAATGCCTGGCCCATGTATGCTTTGCTATATTGGACTGTTGTTATAGATAATGGCAATGACAGGGTCTAGTGACTGGATAATCACTGTCTTTAGGCTGAAGAGAGTCTCTCACTTCCAGGTCTACAACTTTGGCCACTGGCTAATTTTGCGGGTGGGCTGGATTCAGTTCTCTGCATAATCAACAGAAAGATAAAGATACTCAGGTAGGGCAGACTGGATTTACACTCTTGCCTCCCATGGCCGAGTTCAGTGAGATCTGTTCCTATGTCAGGCAACTACGTAGCTGAGTTGATTTCTATGTCCAACTATTTCTTACTCACCTATTCGAAGAGTACTGTTTCTCTTACGACAGTTTGATATTGCTGGCTAAGTGAGATGCATTACACAACAAGCCAATTTATTCTAATGGAAAACACATGTACTCGATTTAGGGTTTGAATAGTTTGTATTCTCTTCCTTCAGGGAACTCTGATTTCCTCCTGTGGATGATGATTATTGTTTCAGAGAACATACGTGTCAATATAAAAATACTGCAGATAAAACTACTTCAGGAAAAAAAGTCCTCTGTGTCCAGCAGGTACGTGTTTGCAAATTTCCCTGCTCTGCTTTGATGGCAGATTTCTGCTGTTCTTTGGTGATCCGTCCTCATGTTCACAGTGGTGCATTGTCTACGCATTTCACTGTGATTTGTTTAAATGGCTTGGCAGCCCACCACACCACCTTTTGGGCCCACCGCTTTGTGCAGCTGCTGCCTTAAGGTGCTCTGCTAAATGGTGCCAAGGCAAATATAAACAGTCTGCAAACACATGTTCAAGGTTGTCCCCGCTGTACTTCTCTTTATCTTGTCAGGAACTGAGTCTCTGCTTTCTGTATCAATTGCACTCTTATTTAGATCAACATATACTTAATGCTTCCTTGTTGGATCACAGCATGAAATATAAGGTATCATGCTTTACTTATGCTTTCATCAGTGTTTGCTGGTTTTCTGTTCTAAGGATCTTTCAGAGATCTTTCTTTGTTACTTCCATTGCTCAGGTCAGTGAAAAAACACTACGATGTCTTCTTTCCCTCATACTTTGATTTCTTGACATCTTTCAAATACAATAAATATAAACTGAGACACAAAAGCTCTACTGAAGCAGAATTATTACGTTCCACTTAAACCACTTGAAGCATTTTGCTGTCCTTTACTGACACAATTTTTAATTTAGCCACAGAGCTGTAACACAAATGTTTTGCCCTTTAAGAACTATAAAAGTTTCACTAGTCAGTCTTCATAGCAATTACACATATCTGAAATTAAATCAAGCAACTACAGATACCAAACCATTGTATCACCTAAACAACTTAGACTAAGCTATTTTAAGTCTTTCCTCTGACCTAAAATCTGCAATATTTGCTTAGATTCACAGTTAATTGCTTCTTCAATGCCATTGCCCTTAAGTCCTTGAGACATTTCTTGCAGTGTACTTGTTTTATCTTAACTGTAACTGCTTCAGTGTTTTTATATTTCTCAAATTACTACCCTCTGCCCTGTAGTACACGCTCTTGCACTTTATGAAACTTCTATTATTGAAGGGAAAGAAAAGAGGCACAATCTGCATTTGAAAGCAGTGCTGGGACCAGGTTTGCTTAAAAATGGAAGCCTTCTGCTCCAGTACCCATAGCTGTATTTTGTTTATATGACAAGGATGATCTCAGATTCGCTACAGGTTATGGTCTCTGCAATGACTGACTTGCGTTTCCGCAGAGCAAGACACTGCAGTATCAGCCTCACAGTTTAAACAGGGATATTGCCCAGTCCCCCGCCATAACCGGAGTGCTTTACAGCTGCTGGTACGCTGTGGAGTGGCCAGGGCTCCGCTCTCCAAAGTTTTGGTTAGTCGAGCCAGGCTCTGCGCTGAAGCCATCTGGAATCGGTAGTGGGGCAGCCCCCAGCAGCACAGCCAGGAGATGGCTGCAGGCAGAAAAGCTCCATCTGTAAATCCCTCACCTGTTTCTAACCCCTGCCAAGTGCCTTAAAGGCGGTCTCTGCCAGCCGGTTGCTGCCGGTCATGCAGAGGTAAGTATGGTCATCACAGCCTGCCCGGGCACGTCCGCCCCGAAGTCTGACAGAGGGAATTTTAATAGGCTTCCTGAAGAATCCTACATGCAAACCTACACGGGTCCCTTCTGCATCGTATGTCACCCCGTTTGCTGACTCTCTGCTCTGCTGGACCATCTGCATTTAGCTTCTCCCTCGGAAAAAGCGGGGGCGATACATAGCCTGGTGGACTGATACATGTTTATGGCCACTGGACCTCACATTCGTCAGGGGAGATGTTCACAGAGTTAAGGCATGCAGGAGCATTTCTATGCTTCTGTGAACATATCTCATGTTTTTTACAGGTTGATGAATGAATTAAATTTTGTCTAAGATGGGACAATACCTGAGCTGTCTCAATCTGGCTGTTTCTTCCCAGTGAGGTCTTTTATTCTTGCCTGCAAAGACAGATTTAGTTCAGGCACAGCCTTTGACTGTGTTTTGCTGGGCTCAGCATGCCGAGATCTTGATCCTTGACTAAAGTTCTTTGGCATTGCTATGTTAATAACAACAAATTGTTCAGTAAAGTGATCTTGGCACCTCCTTGTAAAGCATTTCACTGTGCTTCCAGTCCAAAACAGGGTAGCAGACCAGGGTTTCTCATTTGGGTTTCTGAGTGTCAGACCATCTCATGTAACACTCAGTCCGCTTCACACTCACATCCCACCCACCTCCCAGTTACTCTCTCATGAAATCTTACTATACTGCATGGAGACAGTAGGATTCCTCCCACAGTTGCTCCTACTGAACATCAAGACTTTAGGCACCTACTGAGCAGGCAGCTCAAGGCCCTTTTTCTCCCATCCGTTTAGCTCCTTCTTTCCCCCACAGGCAATGCTGTCATGAGATACCAGGCTGGTAGGATAGAGACAGATAATGGAGGACATCATTCACGCACATGAAAATACATCTTTAGTAACCTGGAACAATCCCAGGACCGCAATGTCTGTTCACCTTTACCCAGGTTACCCAACCAGGCATCACTAGTACGGGGCACCAGTGCACCACCGGTTTAGGGCACTAGTCACCTGAGTTGCCCCAGGAACTCCCTACAGCTCTTTCATCACCTTGGAACAACAGGGAAACCCTGATATTTGGTAACTTCTTTTCGTATATATGTAGTTAGGGATTTGGCTAACATCTGCTTGTGAGGATATGGTCTGTTCCCCATTGCCTCCCTTCCTTTCTCAGGTAAGAAATGTCACCCTTATAGTCCCACAGAAATGGTCACTGGGCTGGAACTGGTGGATCAGCATGTTCTAATTTCTAAGATCATCCAATGTTCAAACTCATCCTCTTCATTCCCTCAGGGCAAGTCCACCTGTATGCTGAATCTAGGGAGAATGACAATCCCTCCTTCCTCCCTTTCCCACTAGGAGCAAGATGATGTTTCCAAAAAGGCTGGATCCCTGTATCTCCATTGCTCTTGGTACTTGGGCACTTCTTTCCAATGCTCTCTCTGTGGAATAGTCAAAAAATCTACCATGAAGAATGATGAAGAGTTCAGCCTCATCTACTCCTCTAGACAGCACCCCCAGCACAGAAGTGGAAAAGAAAAGAGTTGCAGAACTAGTTGTCTCCAAGGATGGCAAGAGTCTACAGTTAGAAACATTTAGTTTGGGATACAACTTGTGGTTAAGACACCTAACCTGAATTATCTGTATATGTGTAAACCTGTGAGCTGAGTATCTAAGCTCTAGCGTAATCAATAGGGATTTAGGAGCCCTATACAGTCGCCTACATATAGATAGCCATAACTGTCCTTTTGAGATGCTCTAGGATGTACTGTGTGGCCTCCACCTGCAGCTCCATAAGGGCCTGTGTCTCCCATAGATCCAGAATTGTATCTGCCGTGCCTTAAGTTACAGGATATCCTAGGAAGTCTCAGATGGCTCTCCATGTCTAAGTTTCAACAGCCAAATCAAATTCCAGATCTTCATGAACTATAATGGAGTATAACCATCTAGTTTGTAAGTAGACATCTAGATGTCTTCTTCTGCAGGCTCAGTCTCATGAAATGGTAGTTACCGTCTTTATATTTTCAAGACAATCTGGGAATTATGCAGGCTCTGTATTTTAGAAGACGAAGGAGTTTACGGTGATGTGTAAACAGCTAACTTGTCTAATTTACTCTTACAATCAGTGTATATCGAAACTTTGGGTTGAGGGGGTTATTCAGTCCACAGTCTTACTGACTAATATACAAGTGGCTTATATGGTAGGTGTGCTTTGACATCTTGGGAAAGCTGTCTCTGTCCTCAAAGGACTTCCAGAACAAGGCTTTGCTTAATTTTCCTCACAGAAAAATGAATCCTCTGTTGCCACCACCCCAGAAGGATGGGTTACCTGGAATTTGGCTCCTCCATCACCATCACCCTGGCCTCCCACATGGATTCCCTAGGTAATGACTGCTTTTCTCTGATCAGAAGACAGGGACTCCTGACGGCATGCTATAAAAGCAAGGGGCCTTTCATTTTGTTATGTTCTTCCTCTCTCCCAAACCTGCAATAGTCTTTATCAATCAGAGGTCTTCTTGGTACAACCTGAGTGACCTGAATACTTCACTACCTCTTTCTTCCTTTCCCCCAAATGGGAACCTGAAACCCCTGGAGGAAGAGCTGACCAAATATTACCTGTAGGTTTTCTACTTCTCTTGACTAGCAAAGACTATGTAGATGACACTTACTTCCACAGGTCTGCCGACCTTTTATGTGTATATCCCTTTTCAAGTAAAGTCCCTTTTCAAGACAGTCTCTTCTGTCGTCCTAAGACAGGTAAGAACCCTTGAGGGAATGTTCTCTCCTCTTTGTCCAGGTTGTTTTTTGAGTTGATCGTCTGCACATTGTACACAGTAAAGTATGAAATTTATTTTTGTTCATGAATCTTCCTACTGTGATAAAATGCTTACGACCAGTTCAGTGTCAGTTAATGATAGGCCATTTATAAATTAATTAAAGTGTTGAAAAGGATAATTTATACTTAGGCTAAATAGGTCTAAGTATATGTTTTAGACTTTCAAAGGTTGTTATACATATTTCACCTGAGAAGAAAAGACTTCCTCTGTTTTTTTCCACCTTAGGTGAACTCTTCTTTCAAAAGGCTAATCTTTCCATGACTTTGACTTTGCATAAAGAAGAATTCTAAATAAATTCTTGCTCTTGCTCAGGTATTTCTCTGCAGGCCTGCCATGTTTTGGGGACCTTGAGGGCATTAAGTTACTAGACAGGCAAGGGGAATGTTAGTTTTCTCAGTTGAGATATGGAGTTTCTGCTTCTAATTCCAGTAAACCTTAAACCATATCTCACCATCAGAACCAGCCCCCTTCAGTTCTGTAGCCACAATTCCTGACATCTGAATGATGGTGAGATGCTAAAGAGAAGTTTTACCTTTATTTAGAAAGTAGGGAGTTACACGCTAGCCTGAGGGAGGTATATAAACCAATTACTTGGGTGGA
Organism: Anarhynchus alexandrinus; assembly: GCA_008711295.1. Lineage (NCBI taxonomy): Eukaryota > Metazoa > Chordata > Aves > Charadriiformes > Charadriidae > Anarhynchus > Anarhynchus alexandrinus. The sequence continues at coordinate 503,656 of VUYV01000102.1, read as the reverse complement.
AAGCTTGTCAATGACTTTTTGTTTTCTACAGATCACAGGCTGTTCCCGGCTATATAATGTTGGCTCTTGTGGTCAAGGAAAGATAGACACAGGCCTCAGATATTTTGGGAAGACTCTAGATCATTTTTATGTTTGTAGGGAGCTGTGACATATGAGCCACCATGAATAGCACTAGGGCTGCTGCGAACTCCCAGCCAGCTGGCTGCGAGGTGGCCGAGCCAGCTCATTCTCCCAGCAGCCCATGTAACGTCTGCATGCCAGGAAGGACAGTTCATCAGCTCAACAGGCAGCAAAGCCAAGGGGATGGGACATGGGACCAAGCCACTTCTTAGCATTGACTTCTTATGTGACCTTTGCCTCACTCTCTTTCTAACTTTTCTTAAATCTTATCAATCAAGTTTCACTTATTTTTATTTTTGCAAACTTGGGTGCTTAGAGGTAGGCACCTACCTCTCCCCGCAATGTTCTGCAAACTCCATGGGCCACTTCTCACAATACAGCTCTTCATTCCTCTGCATCGTTCTTCATCTCTGCGCAACAGGGTAATGGTGTTTAAATATCAGGTAGCCAGGGATCTGGCAGCCCAGCAGTTCATCTATGTGTATAAATCCAGAATCTCACTGAAATAAAGACTACAGGAAAATTTTCAGTTCCCAGCACTTTTGTTGGTGTGCTGACCAAATGTTTACTGTAAGAGTTTCCCAAGCGTTGGTAACCAGGCAGAAATCTTAACAGTGCAGGAAAACCACACGCTCAAACCTCTGCTTTTGTCGTACTTAGTCTTATGATTCCTGGAGCAATGGCCACTTCCAGAGCTTCAGGAGAAAATACCAACATCTGACCATGTCTGGAAGAATCCAAATAATACTAGAAATGACATAGGTAAAACCAGTGGCCTGGTACTTCTATTTTATACTCTCTTACTGGGAAAAGTCAATGGTCAAAGAGTGGACCTTTGTCCGAAGAGGTAAAGATGACCAAGAAGGTAGATATAGATGACTTTGGCAATGAGAGACAGAGCAGGAGAGGAGAGCAAGCTGTTCACCGTCCCACTTCTGTCACCTCTGTTTTCTCCTTCCACCTTCTTCATCTCAGCAGCTCCTTTCTACTACTTCCTCACTGTCTTTTCCCTCCTTTATTCATGTTCCTTGTCCCATCACTTCCAACAACTTCCAGTATCCACACAGCTGAGCAGAGCATCAAAAGGGGAGAGGGAGAACATGGGCCTCAGGTTCCAACTCTTCCAGTGCCACCGCTGCCATGCATAGGTGCAACTGCTATGGGCATGGTCGGCACAGCCCTCCCACAGAAGCCAGGGGGACACTGGTGAAAGGTGCTCCTGGTTGGGACTAAGGAGAGCAGCGAGTGGCACTGTTCAGGAGCTGGTCCGGCTGCCTGTGGACCTCTCAATTTGTACGTGCTGCAGGTGATTTGTAGGGTTACTTTAGCATTGCCTCTGTAGATATTTATAGAATCACAGAATCATTTAGATTGGAAAAGACCTTTAAGACCATTGAGTCCAACTGTGAACCTAGTGCTGGTAAGTCCACCACTAAACCATGTCCCTCAGCACCACTTCTACACATCCTTTAAATACCTCCAGGGATGGTGACTCAACCACTTCCCTGGGCAGCCTGTTCCACTGCTTGACAACTCATTCTGTGAAGAAATTTTTCCTAATATCCAATCTAAACCTCCCGTGGCGCAACTTGAGGCCATTTCCTCTTGTCCTGTCGCTTGTTACTTGGGAGAAGAGACCAACCCCTACCTTGATGCAACCTCCTTTCAGGTGTTTGTAGAGAGTGATAAGGTCTCCCCTCAGCCTCCTTTTCTCCAGGCTAAACCACCCCAGTTGGAACAACCCCCAGTTCCCTCAGTCACTCCTTGTAAGACTTGTTTTCTGTACCCCTCACCAGCTTCGTTGCCCTTCTTTGGATGGTGCTTGAGAACCCCAGTCTTGGCCCAGGACTCCACTCTTCATGAGACCATCTGAACATGAACCAGACGGCGCTTGCCTCTGCTGGGGCAATCCCCAAACCTCACCAGGATGCTTTTCAGGTACGACGCCAGCAGGGAGAGCATCCAGAAATGCCGTTTTCAGGTAGATTTACGCCGCTCGCGGCTGCCTCGGCCCGTTGGTACGGAGACCACGGGGTGACCGTGATGCGCAAAACCCATCTTTGGGGGCCGGCCAGATTCCAGGGGTCGGGACACTTCACACGGGGTGGGGGGGGACGGGACAGAGGGCAGGGGGTCCGTGCTGTGCCGAGCCGTGCCGTGCCACACGTGGGTACGTGCCGGCGGGTGGGTGCCGGCGGGGCTCGTCGGCTCCTCCTTCCCCCCCCCCCCCCCACCCCCCAACCCCGCAGCGCCCGGCGGCGACTGGGCGCC
>VUYV01000102.1:479315-492194 GCA_008711295.1 Anarhynchus alexandrinus | reverse complement strand
CCCCGAGATTTCCTCCTAGCCCCTTGCTGGTATAAATGGTTTGGGTTTTTTTATATTTGTCCCTATGTGAAGGAGACTTTCTGCCTCAAAAAATAGGGATGTACAGACTTTCAGTACTGACATTTGTGAGTCTCCTGGCTTTACTCAGACCTGGTTTATCTCTGTGAATACGACCTTGACCCATCCCAAACTCTGTTGCCTCCATTATAGCCTCTCACATCTCTTTCAGTTCTTTCACCTGCTGCTTGTGCAGGCATCTCACCTTGTTACTTTGGGTTAGGGTCTCTGAGGAAAATTAGCCTTTAATTATATTTCTTTAAGATACTTCTAAGTTCTCTTCACCACTTTGAATAATTAGCTAGTGGCAGTGAGCAGAATGACTGTACAGGTTATTACTGATGTAAAAGATATTTATGATGGATGAAGGGTAGGCTGATGGACTATTCTTTGTTTTATTGGGCATGAGCTGTATGAATGATGGGTTTCCCACTTTCTGCTAATTTAGAGTAGCAGAACAGTAGCAGAAGTACATAAATGTAGAGGGTGTAAAGCAACTGTGATTGATTAGGAAGAGACAGTAAAATCAGCAAGAGGATTCAGAAGACCTAAGAACAAATGTTATCCCTTTCATTTGTTTTGAGGATTGTCTGAGGATATTACTTGCTTGAGGATAAAATGCTTTATGTTGGATTCTGCTGTTAAAGCAGGACTCCTCAACTTCCAAGGAAGTTTTTTGGGTAATATTGCTGAGCAATTCTTACTTGAGCTGGTAGGGAATTGGTTCCAGGTCCTGGCTTTGCCACCTGACATGGATACTACGTGCCTCCTTGAAGCTTGTGGCCATGGTACCCTGCTGAAAAGCTCACAGAGACTTGCAAAACCTGTATGGATGCAGGGCGTGCCACATATGTCCATTCCTTCTGCAGGCTACAGACAGAGCAAGCTTGGTGTCTGGATCTTGCTCACCTTTGACTCACCTTGTTCACCTCTGATTGAGTTCACTTTTGATAGTCTAGTTTTGAGACATTAGTGTTTGAGAAGATTATGCCGCTTCAGTGCAATGTGCTGTAGAGTTCCTGCTGACCAGGGACATTTGTGACAAAACCAGTGACTGTATGTGCTATCACTCCCTGTGTTCTGAAGCATTGAGCTCTGCCTACTTGCACAAAGTTTTGAAACACGTCTCAAAGACATGTTTACCTTTGAAACTCGTAGCATGGACTCTTCTTCCATGGACTAGGGCACCTAAAGGCAGTACAGGATTGTTGTACAGCAAATAATATCATTCTGTAATGTTTGTATTGAAGACCCACATTTTTTTTGGTGGAGGCCTTATTTTGTTTTAGAACTTAAATGCTGATAATGTTAATGAGTTGTAAAAGTGTAAGAGAAAAAAAAAAGCTGTTGTAGTTTCCTAGGTAATATATATCTGGGTAAAATCAGTGAGTTTGCTCATGGTAGGAGGAATGTGCGCCAAGGTAGTGGGAATGGAGTCATTGTGATTTTATGTTCTGGTGTCTTCCCTCATTTCAGTTCGTCTTTGCAGTTTACAAGAGATGATGTATCTGGGGTATTACTGACATGAAGTGGAAATGAGTCCTGTGATTTGTGGGCCACAGGAGATATTCTCTCATCACTGAAGGTTTTCAGTGGAAGTGTATCTATCTTAGAAGACATTGGCTTTCTTGGCACTTCAACATCACGCGTGTTGATTTTGACCATTGCCATGCACCATCGAGGAAAACACAATCTAAGGGGTTCCTCAAGATACCTAAGTAAACAGGGTGCTTTGGGTTAAAAAAAAAAAGTCTTTAAGAGCAACGAGAAAAATTAATTGAACCTAAGGATATGCAGGTGAATATCACGGTAGTTTAACTGTATGGCTACTTAGTTCCATGGCCTCTTAGATGCTTCACGGGAATGATTTTATTCCTGTCGTGCCAGCTGCCATCAGGATGAAAGCAGAGGCAGCAGCTTAGGACCTTATAACCAAAGCAGAAGTAAGCTGTAAGTTGTGCAGTCTAGGTTAAAACCTTTTGATGAAATATCAGGAGAAACATCAACATGAGGGTTCATGATGCTTGCTGAGGCCTATTTTCCTCGGCTTTCAGTCACTGGGTGGGGTGACTATGGTCTAAACTGGCTGCCAAAAAGAATACCTGCTAATAGATTTAAGATGAAAGATGAGGAAAAGATAAATACTAAGCCCTTGTAGTCATACATACAGGTTAAGAATTTGGGGGTGGAACTTGATGAAGTTCGAACAAAAGTAAGTCAGAATGCAATGTTAATACATTAGGTGAGATTTTTTCCAAGTGCTGTGTGGATGATACATGAATAGTGTGGGATGCTCTCTCTCCCACTTATTCTCAGAGGGAGATGAAAAACCAGAATGACAAAAGAAATTATAAAGTAAATAATAAAGGGATTAAAGGAATCTGTAGTCATTTAGAAAGGTTAGTGATAGAGAGTCCTACAGGCAAGCAGAATTTAGAAATTGTTTAAGCTACTTATCAATTGAAGAGCAAATAGATCTGAAATTTAAGGACATTTTCATGGAAAACATCTATTTCTAGAAGTGTTTCTTTCCCAAGGACATCTAAGAGAGTTACATTTGAGAGTCTAGCTTCTCTCAATTTATTCCATTTATAGCTATCTCGCTAAAGGTGAGATACCCTTGTAAATGTTGCTTTGCTTTTACAAATGAAGGTGCTCCCACTCTCTCATGAGCCTACCAGCTGTCACTGCACAGCTCTGAAGGAGTGGCCTCCAGGGTGACCTTAGGCTGAGTGTCCAGTGCCTCCTGCCTGCCTGCCTGCTGTCGTGCGGATGGTCTGCAAGCCGTCGGCGTGAGCACGCCCGGCAGCCCTTGCTGTTTTGGACCCGCGTGGGCATGAGGAGTCCTACCTGTGCTCCAGCTGCCTGGGCTAACACCTGCAGGCTCACCTGCAGGAGGGACGGCACGAAAGTCTACTCATGAGGGTGGCCCTCAAGCTGAACCGAAACAGTCCGTGTAGTTGCCACAGTAACTGCTCGTGAGAGGAAATGTATTATTCACCCCCCCTCCGCCCCCCAACTGATTTACAACACAACTTTTAAAAATGCAGTGTATGTGCTTTTATGGATCTTAAGCTTTGTAAATCTTTTATCAGACACCATGCACTGGGTGGTATAAACTACAGAGGTATCCAACGCTGGAAGTGTTTAAATAGCTTTTGTCTATATCAGGTTTCAAAGGCATTTCTGCATACTTACAAGCACTAGGCACTGTGAAGGAGGGTAGTATAGGTTCAATATTAATTTGCCTTTTTTTCCAGTAGCTTATTCAGTCCACAGTCAAATTGGCCAAGAATGTTAGGTGCCGTTCAGACCTGGTAGATAACCATAAATCTGCGTCAAGAAGCTTATACTGGAGATCTTAAAGTAACTTCAAAGGGAGAGCCAGTCTCGTCTTCTCATTAACAGATGGCAAGTAAGAATTGTGAGTAAGAACTGTCCACCTTCAGTTTGGCATTGATATCCTTCCCCACCTTAAACTCCTCCTTGTTGTTCAGGAACCTAAGACTGAATTTATATTGCTTAATTAAAAAGGGCCAGGGATTGATCCAAGTCCAAATGGCGTCTGGCTGGCTCATGGCCACATTACTTACAGTTACCACCCTCCATAGCAGATTTGGCTTGGAGAGAGCTAGCTGCAGTGGTCCAAAACCACCTGGGAGTTAAAGAGCAAGTGTGGGTGACCAGGGGTCTCGCACTTCTTTTATTTAGCAGTATGAGCACAGCCAAAGAGGATCAGAAAAGCCCTTTCACCTCCGCTGAGGAAAGTTAGGGCAAGCTCTGCTTGTAGGGTGATTTACTTATGCCCCCAGCCTTGGTGTAGGAATGCACCTGGACTAATAACAACCTGGACTAATATGCACCTGCATATGGCACCAACCCAACCATGCAAAGGGGGTATTAGAGGTTCAGTACAAGGGATGAATCCCAGCTTCATCCTTTGAGGAAAGAGCACCTAGACAGGGGCTTCCAAGGGGCTCTTGTTTAACCCAGTGAAAAGCTGGTGGAGGAAGGAGACCAGGGTACCCCGTTTTGGAGTGTGTCTGGCAGCTGAGCAGCAGAGACCCGAGTCTGCAAGGAACGAATCATAATCAGTTTCTGAGGAGGGAGAACCAGACAGGAAGGGAGGCTCAGTCTTGCTGGGGAAAGCAACACATTTCCCCTTTCTCGTCTCCCTGACAAGAAGATGTAGCTCCAGGGTCCGGAAGAGTTGAAGGACAGGAGGTTTCCTCTGTCTCTAAATAAAGCCTTTCTCTTCCACTTCACTGACTTGTACTTTCTTTCCTCCTCACTGACCTTAGTAGGGATCACCCCTTCATTTCTGTGAGCATGTCCAACGGAACTGGTCAACACTTTCGGTCAGCTGAGTAACCTGTTGGTTTAATGTACTCCCATCTTCTATTTGCTGAGCTAGATGGACAATGACCTGAGTTGCTGCTACACGTGCTTCTTGATCTTCCTTTACTTAAAGGGTATATATTTTTCCCCACCTGACCACCAGTCTCTCTCTTCCCCTATATAGTTGTGAGGAGCTCAAGTAAAGGAACATTTTTACCAATTATTGATGCTTTAAATATTTTGGTAGGCTCAATCTGGTCATGGTCTGTGAATTAAAAGTGTCTGGCTTATAGCCTGACAGTATGTTCCAGTATATTTGTTTGTATTTTGAAAATTATTGTATTAATGAAAATTAGAAACCATAAAGCAGTTTGGGTTTGGTTGTTTGTTTTTTTGTTTTGTGTTTGTTTTGTTGGGTTTTTTTTTTAATAGTTTTAGAGAAAATCAGTTTATAACACTTGGAATCTCTTGATTCTTTTCTCTGAGGATGAAAAAGTTATGTTTACTCTAGGATTTTATGCTAAATGTGAAAAGGTTGAATTTAAGCAGTGGATTCTTCTCTTTTTTTGAATTCCCTGAAAACCCCTTAAGGTAACTGTTCTTTTACAAATTAAAAATCTGAAGAAACTCAAGTATCATTACTTTATCTGGGTCTAAGAAAGGTGTTGCATTTAACAAGAACAGAGATTTTTATGTTTTCATTGCCTACAGTGAAGCCAATTGTGAAAAGCTCTGATGATGGGACATAGTTTTGTGTTGCTTTAAAATAAAGCACAGTGAGGGGCTGTGTTCAGCACGTGGGCTTGTTACGAAGAGCTGGGTTTTCTGAAACTACTCTAATCACTCTGTAAATTTGGAAATCAAGTCAAATCTTCTAAGCCCGTAGTGTCTTTTTAGCAATAGGGGAGTGAAAGACTTCCAGTTTAAATATTTCTCAATTTATTAGGTGTCTTGGAAACTTCTCTTTGATTAGTAGCACATTAATGTAACATGTCCAGGACCTTTCACACGGCGTGGCAATTAAGCCAACTTGGGCCAGACAAACTGCACTGAGATTGTTTCCAAGACTGAAAGTATCTTTTCTTCGTTCCCCCTCCCAGGCTGAGGAAATGAAGTTTTTTGATGTCTCCTCATTTACAGTGTACTTCTTTTTGGCATACTACCTGAAAGCACCAGCTTTAATCCTTCTTCTGGAAGTTCCTCGCTAATTGCTTTACACTGCAGTGCTCCATTGTCAGATTAAGTCATCGAAGACCTCCAAAGAAGGGTTTTACAGGAGGGTAAAGGGAGCATGCTCTCCATGGACAGAGCACAGGACCATTCTTGTGACGGAAGTGATCTTTTCCTTCAGAGGAAAAGAAGGTTTTTTTTGGCTTTGGCACACTGCTTTGGGTTTTTAAAAACTAGCTAAATTTAAATACGCAAATCCTTTCTTGCTAATCCACCCCTCCTTGGTCTCCATAAGGAGAGGCCCCTGTTTCTGTGGAAGACAATGATTTTCTTGTACAGATTAAATGGTTCTGTGCTTAATCTAATATTACTTGAATAATTCTTACAACATCAGTCTCAGTCTGCTCCATCTTCTTGTCTATTTTAACTTACAGTGACTAATTTGCAGAAGAAGCATGTCTTTCCCAGTTTGCATTCAAGGGCATTAATGTATAATGAAACCAATCTAGGTCTACAGAAATCAAACAGAACAAGCAGCAAATGAATAGACGGGACAGAACAACAATTTCCCCCCATGCGGACACAGTCTTCTTGGGTTTTCCCTTTAAAGAGAATTGAGCTTTTTCTCAGAATCCCAAAGTACTTATTTTTTTTCATTGTTCTATTAGGTACGGGCAATGGTGGAAATCAGAACAAACTGGAGGTTACACAAATAGATTTCAGAAGTTTGCATATGTCTTCAATGAAATACCTCGAAGCAAATTTATAAAATGAAAGGCTGAGTTGGCAGGATTTTCTAATCCTTTTGAAAAAAAAACAACAAACCTTCTAAAAAAAAGGAGTATCAGAGAATGAAAGTTCAAACTGCAAACATTGCAGTATACAAATTAGTAAGTGGGTCACCTGGTGGTCTTCTTGCCCCTGATACATGGCACTAATGTTTTCTATCTAATGGGGATGCGCAACAACAGTATCCGAAGTCCCCAACAGAGTACTATAATTTATTTATTTATTTATTTTTAAATCCAGAACAGAAAGATCTGTCTAGTTTAGAAATATGTGGCATTGGTAGATATTAGCAGTACTTTTCAAAGAATACCTCTGAAAATATGAATTCTTTTAAGTTTAAATATAATGATGAGTTTATAAAGCTTCTGAAAGAGCACTGGTGGAATGGCCAGTACGTAACGTGCTGCCCAGTGGACTGCAGTACACTCAACTAATTATGAAATAAGGGTCCATTACTGAAACAAAATGTAAAAGTTCTTGCTTTAAGTTCAGTGCTGTTTGACTTGGGAGGGCAGTTGAGACAAAAAATCTCCATGATACTAAACCCAGTGTTCGTGGTACCCTCTGTGAGTTCCTAAACCTTTTGAACTGAGAATACTCTGAGACAGTCAGGCAGCCGAGGGAGTGGAGCAGTGTTTTCTGGAGGGTTTATTGGAACCGATTATATGCAATTTGTTTAAATTAGTGGTGAGCAGTTCTACATTAACAATTGTCTTAGCGCTAATAAGTAGGAGTGTCTGGAGTGTGGTACTTCGTGTGCTCGTGTCGTACCTGCGCTTCAAAAGGAGCCAGATCTTTCATCACACCCAATGCTTTCATACTGAAAGGATGGAGCTGAAGCTTTATTGCTCGGATATTTTTATGAGCCTATTTTACATTAGTGTGCCTTTGCATTCCTGTCGTCTTTTTTCTGTTTTGCTCATAACTGGGCAAACTGTTACCACACTATTTTCAAGGTCATAAATTAGCCGTTGCTCCTACATTTCCTGTCATAGCCCTGTTAAAAGACACCATGTTTGCTATTATATTCCACAGCTGATGACTGGGTCGACTGCTCTTGCCCCTGGATGCATAGTTACCTAATTAGATTTTAGGCAGTATTTTAATTCAAATATGTAAATATTATCCGGTTACAGAGTTACAGAGTTTCTTTAACCTTAATGAGGGGCACGAAGATGGTCAGAGGTCTGGAGCACCTCTTCTATGAAGACAGGCTGAGAGTTGGGGTTGTTCAGCCTAGAGAAGAGAAGACTCTGGGGAGACCTTATAGTGGCCTTCCAGTACCTAAAGGGGGCCTACAGGAAAGATGGAGAAGGACTTTTTACAAGGGCATGTAGTGATTGGATGAGGAGTAATGGCTTCGAACTGGAAGTGGATAGATTTAGAATAGATATTAGGAAGAAATTTTTCACTTTGAGGGTGATAAGGCACTGGAACATGTTGCCCAGAGAAGCTGTAGAAGCTCCATCCCTGGAAGTGTTCAAGGCCAGGCTGAATGGGGCTTTGAGCAACCTGGTCTAGTGGGAGGTGTCTCTGGCCATGGCAGGGGGGTTGGAACTAGATGATCTTTAAGGTCCCTTCCAACCTAAACCATTCTATGACTCTATGATTCTATTTCTCCTTCTTTGTCCACAGAGAACGTGGGAAAATTACTTTTGCCAGCGTCATGGTTTCTACTATAGTCCATCTGCTTATTCCCCTTCTTCCTCCTTTAGCTCTCTATTCTTATCTTCCTTTCAGATACCTTTGTTAGCAAGAGAGTGAAAATCCTGCTTTAGAGCACCCAGCGGGGAGATTTTTCCACCTGGGTATGGGATGTGGAGCAGGGCTTTCTCACCGCTCTCTCCAATTCTGTGGGCACAATACAAAGCTGCTGTCAGCTCACATCCTTCGCTGCGGTGCAGCGCCTCGGCAGCACTATATGTTTTCATGTATTTTAAATCCTGAAGGATTTTAAAAAGCCTGAGAGCTAGGACACCTCTGCTGTGCTCCATAAGAGATCTCACGGTCCTTTTCCTGCAGTTCCCTTCAGTGATGAGGGGAAGTACCTGGTGCCTGCTTTCAATGTCGTAGTGGCAATTGCCGTCACCCTCAGAGCACGGCGCATGGCCCTGCTACCCGATGAGGTCAAGCGTGGCCCTCCTAACTGATAAGGTTCAGCGTGGGGAAGCTGTTTTGTAACAGAAGAAACCCTTGCTTTAGGCATGAAGGGATTTTGAACTTCGAGTTTATGGTACTGTGGGGCAAATACTGCCCTTCTGAGACCAAGCTCTGCTCAGAACAAATTAGGGTGGATTCGAATAACAGATGGGAAGGGAAAAGGCTTCTGAAATTTCTCTAGAGAGAGCACAAGTCCTGCTCACTGTAGCATCCAGCCTGTGTGCAGAGGGATTTGCGTGAGTGGAGTAGGGGGAGAAGAGAACAAAGCCGGTAAATCCACTGGTACCCAGATGTCCCGCAAAAGAGCTTTGGGTTTTGTGGCTGACATATCAAAATCTTGGGCCCTTTTTACTAAACATTCTGTTCTACAGAAGGTGAAAAAAGAAAGGTAGTTTTAATTTTATTATAGAGACCCTTCCTGCACTCCCATTTACTATACTGACAGTATTCACTGGGTACTCCCCTCCTTTTCTGCTCTTCCAGGCTCGTGGGTACCACAAGTCTGTTAATACTTACAAAATTACCTTTATTTTGATTTTTCTTCGTCATGCTGCAGCCATTTCAGCTGTGTCCACTCGACTTTGCTCCATTTCTGGTGATACTGTAACGAGGATTTAAGAAGATAATGTCTCAACAGGAGCCAAATAGTCACATTTATGATAAATGTACAAGGACCTGAAAGAACACTTACAGGTCAATTTTGGTGTTACTGCCCTGATATCTCGTAGTTTGGCATGTACAAAGAAGCATGAATGATTTTTCAGTGGATGGTAGTTCTATTAGATTTTGATTCTTTGCAGAAAATTTTAGTTTCAAAGGTCTAGTGATAATTTGAGAGATAAATAGGTTAATACACATTATACAAATTCCAATTCTGCTGTTAACAGATCACAAAATGTTAATGCTGGGATCGGGCTTATGGTTTAGTTGTCATGTCTTGAAATATCAGTTGTGTTACAAAAAAACCGTTTTTATTTGGAGCATTCAACCCCAGCCCAAAGGTCTTTTCAGTAAGGGGAAGCACTGCCCTTGCCTNAGCAGGTAGATGAATGGTGAGGGCTTTTAGCGTCTTTCATCTCAGATTTTCAGCTGTGACTCACATGGAGTTGCTAACATATAATATTTACACNTTGGATGAGTTTTAGAGAGAAAATTTCCCTATGTTTATTTAATAAGCAGGATCTATTCGGTTAGCAACAATGTAAAATAGCAGGTGCAACAGGCCTGTTTGTTTTTTAGGGGTAATATTAACAGTCATTTTCTTAAACAACCTTTCCCAGTTGTATAGTTTTACCAATGCATTTCAATATTTTGATAGGTTTAATGAAGAGCTCAATCATTCAGAAGTCGTATCAATTCGGTAATAGCAGGCTCAAGGCCCCATCTGTGCCTTACCCAGGTGAGGCTGCTAACCTTTGATTATGTTACAAGGACTGGTAGCAGAAAGCAAGTACAAATTTGCCGTATTTAAAATGCATTATTCCTGCAAATGATGCAGTTGTTTAATTTATCCTTCAGAAACAACGAAGTTATTCTTTCTGAATATCTTTCCTCCCACCTTTTATTTTTTTTTTCTTTCCCTCTGCTCTTGGAAACTGGGACAAAAGTGTTGCAGATCGCTTTTCCTCTCTCTCTACACACTTGGACTCTTCCTAGCTGTTATTGGTACCTCAAGAGGCCTAGATAAGAACTGATTTTACTGTATCCAGTGACTCACCGTACGACACGTTCATACCGAGCTGCACAATCTGTGCCCGCTCATCAAGTCTCAGACTGCAGCTTTGAAGAAGTCTGTATGCAAAGATGACAATTCCTACAATTCACAAGCTCATATCTGAACTGATATTTTTCATTCACATACTGTATTATAAATACAATAGAAAAATATTGCCTACATGCAAGTCTGAGGAGGTACAAGAACCACTGAGATTGCTGGGCTAAAGTTGTCACTCATGTAAACAGAGGAAACTGTATTGACTTATTAAGGATTGTTTATTTATAAACCGGCACTAAATGCTGTATTTTTTTTTCCCTAAAAGACCCAGTTAGGGAGTAGTCCAGTGGCCCAATATAAAAATTAAAAAAAATAATAAAATATAGCCATATACAGAACCTTATTAACAGAAGCAGCAAACATATGCATGTCAAAGAGAGAGCAAACCAGTTAAGAAATAAAGATTTTAGGGTATTTTTATTGCCTTAACTAAGAAAAATGTTCACATTCAATAAGCAGCATGAAAACATGAGAAGTGAACTCTATTTAATTTGTTTTATTTATTACTATTTTAGCCTAAGGTGGTTTTACTTATATAAATAGGAAAATACTTAAGTAGGAAATAAGGAAAGTATTTGTATCTTAACAATGTCGTTTAAAAGATAGTAATTACTCACTGTTTACTCTAGCTAACCTTGATCCTAAGTAAATTTCTTTGTTAACAGTCTTCATTTGTCTTTGAAAATGTTCCAGAGATAAAAGGAAGGTAATGCTTCATTTGTCTTATCAGCGGATTGTTCTCTCTTATTAACTAAGTAGGTCACAGTAGCTATAGGAGTGGAGGCACTGAAGATGTGGTCATATACATCTTCACTTTTAGAACCAATATTGGAAACCTGTCTTGCTTGAAATACCTTTTCAGGGACAAAAATGATTAAGAATAATGTCATTGTACAGTTAAAATAGACTTTTGGATGGTCACTGTTCTTCACCCCAAGACTCCACAGTACTTACTGCTTTCTCTCCAAATTCAACATGTCACTGGGCAGTGGCAAAGGACAGGATTTTATTATTGACTGCCTCTGCTTTATCTGCATAGTATTGCCTTGGTCAGGAAAAAATGCACTAAAAATATGTGCTGACTATGCCAGATGCATCTCAAGAAAATCCCCATACAATAATGTGCGCTCATTTAATTGGTGCTATTCATATGGTAAGGGTAAGACGGTACGCAGTTCTGCACTTGGCGTACCGAGGAAAAGGCAGCACTTACCTCTTTCTCTCCCCAGTTTTCCTGCACAGTGGCTGGCACAAACGAATTTCTTCTATTCTGGGCATAGAGGGATGTCCAGGACGTTGATTCTTGACAAGGTGGGAAAAGCCATGTCTCTGCTTTTTCTGCAGTAGCCAGAAGTCTAGAGGCAGACCTGTTGGCTGCAGGTCATAGAGTAATACCCCATTTCTTCCAGTTACAACAAATCCATCTCTGACCTCACACGAAGTGGTGCGATTCTGCTGGTTAAAAGGCACCTGATTCCAAAATTCCCAATGCTATATGGGGCACAGCTGCAAAGCCAGTACTCTGCTTTAATGTAGACAGCAATTAAAATCAACAACTCTGCCTCAGTTGTCCATAATATTTTTTCAAGTGTTGTTAGATGCTTCCTGCTCCTCACCCGTTTGCCCCTAAGATTCAATAGGTAGTTCTACTTAAACTGCAATTCAAGTCTCCTGTTTTCCTCATTTCCTTTGATCAGTTGTCAGTGTACGCTACTGTCATATGTTGCAGAAATTAAATCAACAAGTTACAGGATGTTATTTCAAATCTTTGACAAATAGTGACTTCTGAGGGCTACTGCTTGATGTAAGCAGGTAGATGAATGGTGAGGGCTTTTAGTGTCTTTCAACTCAGATTTTCAGCTGTGACTCACATGAAGTTGCTAACATATAATATTTACATGAGTGGAAGCAATATTACCTGTTCTACTGCACTTTGAGCATCTGTTCAAAGCTGGATGTGGTTGATATCCAGATGACCTGAACACAGCACGTGCAATGCAGGCAAGAAGACCGGGATGTATTTTTGGGTGTTTATGCTTGAGTAAGGGTGACTTCAGCAATCAACAGGGTGGAGGAACGAAGAACCACCTCCTGCTTGTTGCAGAATAGAGATCACTCCTTTTTCTAGTCTTTCTGGCATTTTAAGACCAGTTTCTTGATTATGCCTATGGAATGAAGCCAAGGCATGGGCATATGATGTAAATAAACATCTTCACTGCAGACATGCATTCCTTGACCGGCTTTCTAGTTTCCTGGTTCAGGTTAGAAATGATGTTCAACATTGACCCCAGGGGGCTGAGGTGACAGTGGGAGAACAAAGAAAAGAAGTCATGCCCCAGTTCCTCTGGCCGCTGCCTTCCCTCTATGAACACGTGAAAGAAACTCTCCCAGGAGTCATAAGCATTTCCCTATACGATGTGGGGACAATGTTGACAGTTCTCCTATGTTTAAGCTACTGGAGCTGCGGCAAGCTACCAACAGCCTCAGGAGAAAAATTAGCCAAACCCCTCACCATAGAGCAGCGTCTCGGCTGATGAAAACTGAAAGGTTTTCTTTCACATCAGTGATGCTGTGGAGATTTGCTTCTGTCA
>VUYV01000102.1:437987-475848 GCA_008711295.1 Anarhynchus alexandrinus | reverse complement strand
ATAAACCGGCACTAAATGCTGTATTTTTTTTTCCCTAAAAGACCCAGTTAGGGAGTAGTCCAGTGGCCCAATATAAAAATAAAAAAAAATAAAATATAGCCATATACAGAACCTTATTAACAGAAGCAGCAAACATATGCATGTCAAAGAGAGAGCAAACCAGTTAAGAAATAAAATTAAAGATTTTAGGGTATTTTTATTGCCTTAACTAAGAAAAATGTTCACATTCAATAAGCAGCATGAAAACATGAAAAGTGAACTCTATTTAATTTGTTTTATTTATTACTATTTTAGCCTAAGGTGGTTTTACTTATATAAATAGGAAAATACTTAAGTAGGAAATAAGGAAAGTATTTGTATCTTAACAATGTCGTTTAAAAGATAGTAATTACTCACTGTTTACTCTAGCTAACCTTGATCCTAAGTAAATTTCTTTGTTAACAGTCTTCATTTGTCTTTGAAAATGTTCCAGAGATAAAAGGAAGGTAATGCTTCATTTGTCTTATCAGCGGATTGTTCTCTCTTATTAACTAAGTAGGTCACAGTAGCTATAGGAGTGGAGGCACTGAAGATGTGGTCATATACATCTTCACTTTTAGAACCAATATTGGAAACCTGTCTTGCTTGAAATACCTTTTCAGGGACAAAAATGATTAAGAATAATGTCATTGTACAGTTAAAATAGACTTTNTTATCTGCATAGTATTGCCTTGGTCAGGAAAAAATGCACTAAAAATATGTGCTGACTATGCCAGATGCATCTCAAGAAAATCCCCATACAATAATGTGCGCTCATTTAATTGGTGCTATTCATATGGTAAGGGTAAGACGGTACGCAGTTCTGCACTTGGCGTACCGAGGAAAAGGCAGCACTTACCTCTTTCTCTCCCCAGTTTTCCTGCACAGTGGCTGGCACAAACGAATTTCTTCTATTCTGGGCATAGAGGGATGTCCAGGACATTGATTCTTGACAAGGTGGGAAAAGCCATGTCTCTGCTTTTTCTGCAGTAGCCAGAAGTCTAGAGGCAGACCTGTTGGCTGCAGGTCATAGAGTAATACCCCATTTCTTCCAGTTACAACAAATCCATCTCTGACCTCACACGAAGTGGTGCGATTCTGCTGGTTAAAAGGCACCTGATTCCAAAATTCCCAATGCTATATGGGGCACAGCTGCAAAGCCAGTACTCTGCTTTAATGTAGACAGCAATTAAAATCAACAACTCTGCCTCAGTTGTCCATAATATTTTTTCAAGTGTTGTTAGATGCTTCCTGCTCCTCACCCGTTTGCCCCTAAGATTCAATAGGTAGTTCTACTTAAACTGCAATTCAAGTCTCCTGTTTTCCTCATTTCCTTTGATCAGTTGTCAGTGTACGCTACTGTCATATGTTGCAGAAATTAAATCAACAAGTTACAGGATGTTATTTCAAATCTTTGACAAATAGTGACTTCTGAGGGCTACTGCTTGATGTAAGCAGGTAGATGAATGGTGAGGGCTTTTAGTGTCTTTCAACTCAGATTTTCAGCTGTGACTCACATGAAGTTGCTAACATATAATATTTACACGAGTGGAAGCAATATTACCTGTTCTACTGCACTTTGAGCATCTGTTCAAAGCTGGATGTGGTTGATATCCAGATGACCTGAACACAGCACGTGCAATGCAGGCAAGAAGACCGGGATGTATTTTTGGGTGTTTATGCTTGAGTAAGGATGACTTCAGCAATCAACAGGGTGGAGGAACGAAGAACCACCTCCTGCTTGTTGCAGAATAGAGATCACTCCTTTTTCTAGTCTTTCTGGCATTTTAAGACCAGTTTCTTGATTATGCCTATGGAATGAAGCCAAGGCATGGGCATATGATGTAAATAAACATCTTCACTGCAGACATGCATTCCTTGACCGGCTTTCTAGTTTCCTGGTTCAGGTTAAAAATGATGTTCAACATTGACCCCAGGGGGCTGAGGTGACAGTGGGAGAACAAAGAAAAGAAGTCATGCCCCAGTTCCTCTGGCCGCTGCCTTCCCTCTATGAACACGTGAAAGAAACTCTCCCAGGAGTCATAAGCATTTCCCTATACGATGTGGGGACAATGTTGACAGTTCTCCTATGTTTAAGCTACTGGAGCTGCGGCAAGCTACCAACAGCCTCAGGAGAAAAATTAGCCAAACCCCTCACCATAGAGCAGCGTCTCGGCTGATGAAAACTGAAAGGTTTTCTTTCACATCAGTGATGCTGTGGAGATTTGCTTCTGTCACAACAGCACTTACCTCCTAGAAGGACTGCCACATAATATAATATCTGAAACAAGTGCATTACCATTTTTTTCTGTATGAATAGAAGTAAATGAAAAGTGCTCCAGAATATTTTGCGACTGTAGTGATTTTAAGGAGAAAGGGGGAAAAGTTTTTTGGCTGGTTTCATTGATAATGCCAAGCATTTTGATTTTTTTTTTATTGGGGAAGAGTGCAAAGAATAATTAGTACTATGGAAACTATCAGAGGCACGGTAGTTTTACTTTTATTTTTCTCCTTTAAAATCAGATCCATTTAAATCCATTCAGTTGTGTGCTGAAGGCTCTGAGAGAACAGAGCGTAACCAGGAGCTCTGTATTCCTTTGCTTTCTATGCAGTAGATCGAAATTCCAGTTTGCAACATGCAGGTTTTTTTTCACATGCCCTGTAGAAAAAATAACCACTAAAAAAATTAATTGCTTTAAAGTAGTTGTATCCATCCATGATCATAAATTGTTCTGCAGATGTTAATTAGGACTTCCAAAATTTCTGTGGGCTAAGGGAGTCTTCTTAATAACCTCTATTTAGAGATAGGGAAAGGAGGAATAGAGAAGCATAACGACTTAATGTTTTTGTATAATACTCTTTCTAAGAACACAACCTTGTTTTTCAATGCGTTGATACCATTCTTTGCTCACTAGCCTTCATACCCTGGCATTCAGATATCTGAAAAAAAAAGTAAATAGCTCCCAGGGATGTGAGGCAGTTAAACCTGCTGCATGTAATCACAGTGCTCGTTTTCGACTTGTTTTTGTTGCTGCTTGACAATATTTGTCAATACATTATTAAAAACAAACGAATAAATTAAAATTCATTAAAAGGAGAGGCAAAATCAAGCATTCAAATGTTATGTCTAATTGACTTTAGAAAGCTGTATTGCTTTAACTACAGCAGTAGGATTAAATCCCTTAGTTTGTTGGCTGTTGTACCAGGAAGGCATGAGAAGCCCTGGTATAAAGCAACCTCCTGTTGGCAGAGCAGCTAGCTTTCTTCTTAACTGGTCTCCATTATATGTATTAATTATGATAGATTTGGGCTTTAATGACTCGATTGCTTGTTGGTTTTTATTCTTCGTCTTCACTGCCTGAGCGCCGAGCATCACCTGAGCACTGCGGGAGCACCGGAGGCAGTACCTCCCAGACAGCTTGAGGAAGGTGTTAGGAGCAACCAGAGAGAAAATCCTCCCTGCCCACTGATCAAAATCCTGGGCTGAAGCATGCACAGCACAACCAGAGACTTTAGCTGCTAAATTCTAGTAGGTCTATTATAAATACGCAGTCTGAGGTTTTCTGTAGTGCTTTTACAGACGTCTGCTCTACTTCACGGATGCACTAGACCTTTTCAGAGGAATGACTGAGAGGTTTTTTTAAATATGGGCAAGACGTTTCCAGACAGCTCAAGCTGACACTAATAAGTCTCAGGAGGGCTTATTAGCTCAGGTGTGATTAGAAACCAAGCTGTCTGTGTCTACTTGTGCTGCACCGTGCCCAAGTGAGTAATGTTTCCTATAACGTGGTGTGCTGAAGAGTGCAATGCAGAGACGTCCAAGTGGCTCCAAGCAAAGCTGTCTAGACCCATCTGGAACTGGTGCTCATCTGGAGCTAAAACACCTCAACGGATGCAAACTGATGCCAGGTACTTCACGCCATCTTGTTACTGGTGTGAGCACAACTGGCGAGAGGAGATGTCCCCTCCCTGTGCAGAAAGTAGCAAAGTTAGGTGCCAGTTCCTTACTAGAAGTTCCGTGTCCAAACACCTTTCATGGTTGAGGACAGCCTCCTGGTTAACTACAGAGGCTCTGTGGACTTTGACAAGAGAAATGGTTGCAGTTGCTGTTTGAGTTGGCAGCTACCGTATGGGAACTGATAAAAGTATGCAGGATTCATAGTTTATTTGCTCCCAGATTTTCTTTTTTTATTATTCTTGCCTGCTTTCTCACTTGTACATCAACAGGACCAGGCACTGACTGACTATTTTCTTTATGGCTAAACTTTATGCTCTATTTTTATGAACTAGAGCATAAAGTTTCACCACTAAGGAAATGAACTACAGTGACCACATTATTTAAAGCTGTAAGAGGACAATGAAAAATTAAAGGTGGTGTTTCACCACAAAAGTGGATGAATTTTACTTGTGACACTGTGAATGGTTTATTACTTTGGGCTTTCTAACCCCCTAATAGGAAGTCTTTATGGAAGGCTTATTTTTGTCAAATATAGGCAGGTACCTACATATCAAAGTACTGAAGCAAAATCAGTGTAGCCACTGCAGCATTTTCCTCTGTGCACCTTCTGAACATAAGCCTGGGTTTTGCATTGTTGTTCTTTTCAGAAAGTATTATACAAACACACCCAGGACATTGTATGGAAGTCTTGAAATGAGGTCTAAAAATTTTTTAAATATTGTTTTGAGAAAGTGGCTTCAGATATTCACACTGAGTAAAATATAGCATTCAAAATACTGCCTGAAGTATTGTAAAGAAAATTTAAACAATATGGTACAGCTTTTCTCATAGTATTATTTGGCAGTTTTCATAATGCATATTTATGGAATAAAATTTATGGAATAAAGAATGAGCACCTTTGGAAGCAAGAGAGAAGGGAAGGAGACGTTTTAGTTTTAGCTCATGCACACAGATGTACATACTTTGTTTTGTGTTTATTACAGACTTTCAGTTTTTGTTTGTGTGGCATATAATATCGGTGATCATGTCAATTTGCATATTGATTTTTATTTGCATATAACCATAACCTTTCTGGACATGAGCTGGAGAGCCTGGTCATTGAGCTGTGGGTGCCAGGAACACACTGAAGAAGGTGGGCTGAAGATGGGCTGAAGGCAGCTGGTTGTGTCTTGCTGGAAGCTTCTGGCTATTGTGAGGACCCTGTGATTGGGAAGATGGCTCAAGTAGGCTTACTTGTGCTTGACCAGGAGGAAAGTTTTGAAGCAGCTTTGAGATGGGGGTAGGTTTGAATGGGACTGTCACATGCAGTAGCTTGGTGGATAAAGAGGCAGGAAATTAAGACTGGGTCCTTCCTCTTGGCATGAACTGTTTGTCCTTTCTTACTTTGACTTCCCAAATACACTGGGGTGATGGAATGGGTTGAGGTGGTCCCATGTGACACGATGAGCAATGACAAGGCCATCAGCTGCCTTCCCAGGCAGCTCCACTGGATGCAGGAGGCCAAGCTGTGAGCCGAGACTGCCAGATGAAATGGATGTTTGGCAGCCTGGGCCACAGCCTGAAGCACAGCATTTGATATCTGAGTCTTCACAAGCAAGGGTGAAACAGCAGCATCTCAGGACCAAATTCTTCTGCAGGATCAGAAAATGTGACCCCAACTGTCCTCCCTGAATTTGCCTGCAATGCCCTGGTTTCCGGTTTCAGAAAACAGGTCCCAGTCAGACTGGCAAACTGATGAAAATCTTGTCTGTTGCTGGTGCACTACAAATTGTACGCTTAAGCCTGGATGGTGACTATGTTTTTGGCCTTCTAACCCTGGCTGTCTAGGTGAGCCAGAGCAGGTCTCCCATCAGCACCTAGATCTGTAACGTCCTGGCTCCTTTCCTGTATGGTGATCTCAGTAGTCTGAACTCTCAGGCTAAGGCCATGTAGGAGATATGTAGAACTGCCCCAGAGACCGGCTTCTGTAAGCTTTGATTAACCAGTTTGGAGCCTTCTCTTCTAGATATCTTCTAGGGAAGTGGGTGGAAGAAGAGGAATAACTGTAGGAAAGAGGCCTATTTCATTCTCTGTCCGCTTAAATAAAGATGAAGCTAGCAAATTCCTTTTTCATTCCTATTACTGTTTTTCTCTTTTTGTTCATAACTCCCAAGCAATGCAAAATAAAATGTTACCGTTTCAAAGGAAAATTGGATTATGCTCACTTGGAGGGAGGGATGGAAGAAGAAAACAGGCTTTATATTTTGACAGAATTCAATCCAGACTTTAAAAAAATTAAAATGAATAATTTTGCAATATTTTGTAAGACTGTGTATTCTAAAGACGCAGCTAATCAGATATGCATGCAAATTTAACACGGGTTGCCAACTCTCATGAATTTTTTTCTTTTTTTTTTTTTNTTTGCTACAATTATGCGGCGTAAAAATTGGCCTCTTGTGAGAAGTTGCTGACAGCTCAGCAGTTCTGCTTCAGTGCTGGCTGCAGAGGGTGGGATGGCTGCCAGAGCGGGAGGGTGGAAGATGGTTTTGGACTGGGGGTGCAGGATGCTTCCAGCTGAGACAGCTGTTGCACAGCCTGCACCGGTTCCCGCTGTCCCAGGAGCAACAACCTGTGGGGCAAACCAAGAAGTCTTCTGCGTCTTCTTGCGCACCCTCTCCCTTAACTTGGGGTGAAGTGGGATAGAGAGGCAAAGGAGAATGTGTAGCAGATGCCCAGAATCTGTGTATTTCCCCATCTTAACACCATCTGCATGTAAACAGAGCCTGGGGCGGGGGGAGAGGTGAGATGAGGAAAGGTGTAAGAGCTGTTTGGATATAATATCCATGGAGTAGAGGGTAAGAGAGCTGGTCATTTGATCCTCTAATTAGGCACACTGTGTGAACAAAAAAGGATAACAGCAGTTTTGGAAGATATGGGAAACTGGGCAGGAGCAATGCTTGATGCTAGAATTCATGAAGGAACAAGGTCGGGGGCTTGTCCATGGCCATGGAGGACCACAGGGAGCAGCACAGGGAGGAAGGAGCCAGGGGAAGTACCCCCGCCTTTTCACAGAAGCAGAAAGGTGGAGGTCCCTGTGGAAGGGTTCCCCAAAACACTCCAAAACAAAAAGAGATGACCCCTCCCGAAGAACGGCCAAAGCCAGAATAAAACTGCTCTATTCAGCCTTGTGAATGTGTTTGGTTTTGCTTGCGGGTTATAATCTCATGGGGTTAGCAATGCTATGTGTGTGTGTGTATATATATATAAAAACCTGTAAAATTTGAGAAAATTTACAGTGACAAAACCCAGGAGACAGAAACAGAGAGTATTTTTCCATTACTGGGCTATTTAAGTTCTGAAGAGGCAGCTATACCTTTATTAATTTGATGCCTTACGTATTTGGTTTTTTGACAAACTACTCTTGCCAGGTATTAGTCTATTGATATTAACAATCCTATGCACAAGTTTATTGCATTTAGAAGACAGATATGATATAGTTCATTACCTTTTATATTCTTGCATATGGTGGTGTATATTTGAAGACATTAGTTAGCCAATATTATTACCTGCAGTGAGTTCTGGTGTACGGATTTCCAAGCCAACACAGGAAAATAAGTCTGTACGGAGATTTGACCAATACAGGTGCTTTGGTTTGTGCCAAACGGTGGCTGAGAAACAGACCTTCACTGACTCACTTGTCTTATTACACTTGTCTCTCCCACTTGCTTCAGTGGTCAGATTGGAAATTTCAAACCATGGCAGACAGCTAGTAGGAGCCAGATGAAATGGAGAAAAGTCGTCATTTTTAGCAGTCTGCAAATATGTGGGAGTGAGAGCTAGCTGGTAAACAACTTGGAGAAATGTTAGGCTGACTTCTTTACTGCTGTGCACGGTGTGAGGCCTCCTGTATCTGTGCAAAGCATAAATACCAAACCCAATCTGGCTGCTTATTTCACTCTCATTTTGCATGGTTGTGAGTTATGGGGTGAAGACCGGTGACTGAAAGAGTGTATGGGCCGGAGATGTGTCACATGGACCCGAAGCAGATCGACTTTGTTG
The DNA here is from genome assembly GCA_008711295.1 of Anarhynchus alexandrinus. NCBI lineage: Eukaryota > Metazoa > Chordata > Aves > Charadriiformes > Charadriidae > Anarhynchus > Anarhynchus alexandrinus. Next base: position 467,834 of record VUYV01000102.1, on the reverse strand, counting down.
CCTTGTGGCACCATCGTCATCACCCTGACACTGTTCCCCCAGGGCCGTGGGATGGAGGCTGGGTGTGTAGTACGGCGCCTGTGGCACCATGCTCTGGCTTCTGGCTCAGAGCCCCCTTCACGCCCAGCCTGGAGCTGCTACGCCTCCCGAGGCTCTACCTAATAGGGAACATCCCATTATGTGAGCTTTTTGGGTGTTGCAGAAAAGCGTTATCACATGTTGCAACTGAAATGGTGAGATTTGTTGCTCGAACTATAATTCCCGAAGTGTGAATGTTTTTGAGTGCTAATTTTAACTTGAAGACCAAAGACTTGAAGACTATTTTTAACTTAAAGACTTGATTCTCTGTGCTGGGAAACTAAAGCTGGGATACAGTCAAAGGACGTTATAAATACAGTGTGCCTGTTCGAATTCCTCGCTTTCTGTTTTGATCACGTAATGAGTATTGAACCTGAGTGATTCCTATTATAAAGGGATGTTGACTTATTTTGCAAGTTATAATTGAAATTAAGAAGAGAGATGGCAAGCTGTAACTTTGTAATCGGTGTGCAGTTATATTACGGATTTAAAAAGAAAATGGTCCGGAAAACCATGTCTGGTACTGCAGACTTTGTACATATTTTAGAACGGTCTTTGAGGGCAAACGCTTACTTTGTGAGACAAAGCTGATGAATACCAAGTGGATCACTTATGTATTTGCTATGAAATTATTAATGATTGACACCAAGTGTGTGGGACTAAGGGTGAGACAATAGCTCATATTTTTCTTTTACACAAATGGAAGAAAGCAGAATGATCTTAATATCGTAACAAAGACACAGTATGTTTCCTCTTTAGACCTTTATAGCCAGATTTCAAGTATATAGCTTCTTGGATTTGTGCTCAAAGTAGAAACAGAGCTGGGAGAAGCTCTTTCACTCTGATTTTCCCCTGTACATAGCTTGACTCTGCTCAGGACAACATAGCTACTCATAGAAGTAATTAGAAAAACAGATTTTTTTGATTATTGGAGAATATTAATGAAATGTAAACATGGGATTCAGGCTCGTGAATGGACATAATGCAGATCAGATGAGTTATGCTTGTGTAGTCAGCAAAAGACACGTTTGGCGTGAGACCTGTCAAATTAACTTTAATTTTGAATTGTGAGTATCCAACTTATGATACATTCTTGGAATGAGCAGCTTATTAAAAGTCTGTAGGAGAGGAGGCGCATGCATTAAAACATGCTCAAAAGAATTTCGAACAATGAATGCATTTATGGAAAACATGTTCTGTTCCTAGGCAATTCTTGTTGAGTAATAAGTGCTAAATTTGACTTAATTGCTGGCTATTATTATTTCTCACTGTTTCATGTGGCAAACCCATTGAAAATAACCCAATTTTGTGAATTGGGGATTAAGTGAAAAAAGTGAAATAGCAAGGATGATTTATTTCATTGTGTACTGAGAAATGCTTTCTAATACACTATATAAAATCAAGGTGAGTCAAAAATATCTTGGTAAACCCTCTCTGAAAAACAGAGAGACTCTAATATATTGTAATGGCATGAGGTCAGATGGAGCAGTGCAGTCAGTATGTGAAACCAGTGCTGAGAGCGTGAGTCTGCTCTGAGTTTGTGCCAAAGACACCTCATTTGATCCATTTCTAGCTGGGCAGTGGGTCATTAGGGCTTGGGAAACAACGGCGGTCAGGTGCTACAGAAGCTATAGGAGCCGTCTTGCGCTCCTGAATCGCTCTCTTTGGCTGTAGACACCAGTATGCCTTAACCAGACTCGTCAGCTTAGACTGGTATGGTAAAAAAAATTAGACTGTATTTAGGTGGTGAATACATCTCTAACTGCTTTGCTATGTCTTTGGGCTGTGGACGTGGGCACGTGTGGATGGGCATGTACAAGCCACAAAAAAGCTGCAGTGTTGCATACAATATCTTAGATAATTTACTGTGTTCTTGCCACAGGATAATGATGTTTATCAGTTGTTATACCGGAGCAAAGCAAAGCATTTGTCGAGTGAGGAAAGGTGACTGACCACAACCTTGTCTTGCGCTAAACACTTCTTATGTAAGAAAACAGTTTCCTCTTGCATTGTTGCTCCTTTCAGAAATGAATTACATGTTATTAATGTTTAGTATAACATATTCATACAGAAATACATATTAATAATATAACCAATATAATATAATAACATACATTACATGATATATAAAATCATATTAGCCGTTTCATCCTTTTCTGAAGATGGGGATTGCGTATTGTGAAACTGACTGTTCTGGCTTTTTAGAAAGATGCATATGGTTGTTAGAGAAGATTCAGAGGAACGCAAATTGCATTTGAAGTGGAAGGTGAGCCCCATCTCTGGTGTTGATGCGTTTTACTGAGAAAATCTTTACTGTAGAAAGTTCCATTGTGCCAGAAGGGTGAAATTATTTGCGAAATCCTTACTGCTTTTGAACATTTAGATATCTTGTTGCTGAGCCATTGAGTACTTCTAAAATAGGGATTAGGGCCTTCAACCTGATATTGCATGAAAAATGGATGCAATGCAAAGCCAGGTCTGATAATCAAAATGAGTACGGAGATGTGCTCCGTTAGACTGAGTCACTTGGTATTCACTCTTCTGTATAGATTAAGTTGCTGATCGGCAACTCAGTGGTGATGCAAGTATAAACACCCTAGGGAAGTGCAGGAGTCACCAGCTAAGAAGTAAATGATACACAGTTTCATTTTAATTAAGGAAAACCAAGTAAACGCTATTGTCATTTCTTCTCTAGACAAATAAATATCCACCAGTCATTTTGCTTCTGGTCTGTGTGCATATGTATGTACACGCGCACACCCATATGCATCACCTTTTCAAATCCAGTCTGGAATGCAATAGAAAGTATTTTGTGCAATTATATGTGCCATCACATGTGCGTATGTAGAGTTATATGCCAGAAGGTAGTCTTTATGGTTATATACAGCTTGATTATGCACTGCTGCCTTTGAACACAATACCTGTACACGGTTTGACATGTCAAGAGGTGCAATTAAAAGGTGAGTTTTCAGATTAGGTATTCTTCTCTGGTAAGAATTGAAAAAGGAGAGTAAGCCGTATTGAATTTACATTTGTAAGTCTGTACACCTGCAGTTTTGATAGAAATGAATGTAGTTATAATTAAAATGGTCTTTCTATAACATTTTCTGTTCATGCAATTAGGAGAAGACGGGTAACCTTTGTATAAGGCTTTCTTCAAGAATGGTTTCCTGAGGGAGGAACTGAAATCCCTGTTTTTACTCCCAGGCTTAATTACTGTTGCGTGTAGCCTACATGGTAAAGCTCTCTTTTTTGTCTGCCTTTGTTTTTGCCACAATTGTTGGGAAAGATGTCTTCTTTCTATAGCTCAGTAAAAAGTCATAAGACAGAGCAGCATCCTTCCATAGCTGAGACAATACTGCAAAACAAATGAATAGGACTACAAGAAGCAGTCATCAAAAAGGCTGAAGCTCTAATTTTGAGTTTCAAAAGCCTGCATTTTTCTTAAGTGCAGGGATCTTGTTAGGAGGTGTACCAAGGATTTGGGTTTGATTTAATATAATCTGGAATAATACATGACAAATAACTAGCCTAAATCAGAGGGGAGTCACTGGCATTATAGTAATGTGCATCTGAAATAAGCAAAGAGACCTTTCAGACTCTGTGTTGGAGTCCTTAAGCACAGACAAAACAATTTCTCTGTTAATGACTTAACCTTATGTACCTTATGTGACTGTCTTATAAAAACTTCTAGCATACTAACATTTTAACTGCATTATGAACATACTATTATATACTTCTTTTGATTTATTCATTAGAAAACACTGTTTAATAGCCAAGTTAAGTTCAGAAAAGGTCTTGTTTTCTTTTATATTAACTAAATCTTTTATGGGTTATTTTGTAAATAAGGACCAGGTTCTCTTCTCTATTGTCTTTTGCTGAATTAATCCTCTAAGAGACAATGAAAATAATCAGTTCCTGAGAAGGATACCAAGAGAATCACTCCTGTGCACATGAAAATCATCCATGGAAGCTGCTTTAAAAAGTGCTCTTTAGAGGACAGGCTCCAAAGACATGATTAATATTGATTTTTTTAGTATACGAACATGTAACTCAGGTGAGTTCAAGATTTCCCTTTCTCCTGAAGTTACAGTTAGTAAGGTACTTCTGTCAGAAGGCAGTTTTGGTGCTGCAGCAGAGCTGCATTTACTACATCTGAGGGGGAGGTGGGATTCATACACTATGATTCATCTGGCACACAGCGTCTCCATTACTGGTGGGTGCAGCACGGAGGGGGAAGGATGAGGCCAATCCATTTTGTTTCAAAGGCTCAAAGTGGACATGATGTGTATAAGGGCAATGAAGTTCAGGCCAGTTGCCAGCTGTAGGCACCCACTGTGTGCCTGCACTCACCAGCTGCCCCGGGAGGCTGTGCAGGCTCCATCCTCGAAGGTTTTCTAGAGCGAACTGGACAATGCCCTGAGCAATTTGGCCTGATCTTGGAAATGACCCTCCTGTGAGCAGGAGGTTGGACTAGAAGCCTCCTGAGGTCCTTTCCAACTCAATTTTCCCTATGATCCTAATAGGCGATCACTAGCAGATTGCTGTTCAGCCACCCAAGGTTGTCTTGCGGTTGCTAGCAAAATCCCCTGTCTGCAGGCAGCACCAGCTGCTGGAGAACCCTGTGTCCACACAACAGGAGGGGTGCTCCAAGGTCACCCTGTCCCACAACTTCAGCCATGGGACCACTGAGAGCGTGGAGCACACCAACAGTGCAACGCAAATTTCAACCTAAACAGACCCTTCTCCTTTATAGTAAATGGCTGGTATTAGGTGCACGCTGTGTTGGCACTACGCTGCTGAGGGATGAACTGGATCTTAGCATGACTTGGAGAAATCTCAGGGCTGTTCAAAATCCTGTCAGACTGTCATAGATCTGACAGGTCGGTTTTGCCAACAGACATTGCTGGAATATTATTTCTTCCATTTTTTTTTTTTTTAATCCCATTCTTAGTAATTGGAAGCAGTAGGACACAACTTGTTCTATATTTCAGCTAGAAAACTGTCACATATTGGCAATCACTGCATTAGGTTAGCCAAAGCTAACTGATTGCACTTAGAACTTTTTTTTTTTTTAGTTATCAGGCATAGGTATTATTCCCCGTTCAGTTTATTTAAAAGGTGTTTTGTTTTCAGATGAATATAAATACGGTCCTGTTCCAAATAATTATTTGTTTCAGGCCCCGGCTTTATAATATTATAGTTACAATATAAATCATCCAATAGGTAGATGTATCAGCTGGTGCTGATAGCTTTGGCCATCAGGCACAAAGAAAATTAAATTGTTTCTTTAGTGAAATAAAGCACTTATAAATGCAGGATTTTTTTTCTTTTTTTGCTTTATGTTTAGGTGTCAGGTGGCATTTAGGTGTTAGGGTTCTCTTTATGTATTCTAGTGAAATTTCCCTTTTTCACTTCCCAAGGAGTTCTTAAGTTCAGTTAAATTACAGAAGAAGTGTTTCGCCTTGACTTGCTGAAAAGCATCATAAATATATCAGAATCTATGAAATAGCTGCATGTCCATTATAGCCTAAACCACGACACTGGTTTATATATTTTTCTGGATTATAAGCGATGATGTAATTGATTGAAAGTTTTACTTACATGTACCTGAACACCAAATATTCTGTACTAAAACCTTTCTTTTTTATCACATAATAGTATCCTTCAGTGTATACATTTTTTAAAATACTATTTGCCTTTCTATTTCTCAGCATAACTGCTTATCTTGAATAAGTGGGATATCCTCAGTATAGACCAGATTCAATGCATAGCTATAAGTAGAAATCTTCCTGTCCGGTATTTAGATAATATTGATGCGGGTGGCAACAGTTTAAGTGACTCCATGTACTGATTGTGTGCTCATTGGCGACTCAGTTATATCTGAAGATACCACATTAAATTGTTTCAAAATCTATACTGAATACAAAGAGGGCAACTAATTGGAAAACCTCCTCAGATTTGCTGGATGCTTATTCTAAACATTCAGAGGGAATGGCGGAGCAGTACCTCTATGAGGCTGAAAACCAGAAAGTATTGGGATGTATAGTTAATGGCACATTTACATCTATGTCCACTTAAGTATAGCTTAAGAATAAGGGCAGAGATCATAAAGGATGAAGGCCAATTGCAAACTTGCTGGCGCCTTCCAAGTAAAATATTCAAAGAGTGAACATCAGAAGGGGGTGATCTGAAGAAGGTTCATTTTGTGCAGAACCTCAAAGTCTGCTAAAGTTCGTAACAGATTCTTAAAATTTCTGTGAATTTCACTTCAAACTTGTGGACTGTAAGAAAGACACTAGATCTGGGGATTTGCATGCTGAATTGCAGATCTGTAATCTCCTAATAGCTTTTGCTTTATTGTTGGCAAAAATATTTCCAGAATTTGCCAATGTCTGCAAGAAGACTGATATTTTGCCGTGGAAATATACTTAATGCAGCATGTTAGATTTTTTTTTGTTTGTTTTCATGGGTTATTTGTTCACAGAAGATAGGGAATATCATCCCAGTTTTGTAAGAAACTGAACTCTAATTGACATTCATAGGAGTACAAGTCACGCAGTACTTTATAACACTCAGTATCTTGCAATATCACAGTTTATGTTGTTGGAATAAAATATGACAGGATAAATTGAAGGGGATTTAAACAGTGTGTGCCATTACCAGTTCTCATGTTGGAAAGAGGAATGGTGAGCAAAGCTTAATGCAATGAAGCCAAAGCTTGGTTTCAAGAACAGCTGTTTGTAGTTTGGATGATAAAGCTGTCCAAAGAATGGTAATTCTCACCAGCAAGTACTTGCCTGCTTATCAGAGACTCACTGCTCGAGTGAGTAAGTTATCTAGCAATCTTCATAATCAGGCTGAAAAATTTTACTGTTGATTTCAGGATCATCACTGCATAAATCAAGTCTGTTTCCCTTACAGAATCAAGCACTGAAATTTAAAGTACTACTATGATGTTGTCACAGAAGTTCCGGTATCTGAAAGGCACCTACAAGAAGGCTGTAGAGGGACTTTTTACTAGGGCATGTAGTGATCGGATGAGGAGTAATGGCTTTGAACTGGAAGAGGGTAGATTTAGAATAGATATTAGGAAAAGATATTTCACTTTGATGGTGGTATGGTACTGGAACAAGTTGCCCAGAGAAGCTGTGGAAGCTCCGTCCCTGGAAGTGTTCAAGGCCAGGCTGGATGTGGCTTTGGGCAATCTGGTGAAGTGGGAGGTGTCCCTGCCCATGGCAGGGGGGGTGGAACTTGATGATCTTTCAGCTTCCTTCCAACCTAAACCATTCTATGATTCTGTGATTCTATGATTAATCAGGGGGAGAAAGTCAGTGTTGGGAATACAAAATGCCGGAGAAGTCTATAGTTTTAGTTATGTATAACTGCAGTGGGATGTATTGTGTACTGCAGCTGGTATATGACATACTCTATACGTAGACAATATTTACAGTATCCTTTTGGGATGATTATATACCAGCTCCTTGAAGCTTGTGGGTCTTTCCCAATGTTAAGTATGCTGTAATGGTGTAATAGCAGAATATTTCTCTAACATGTCAACTAATAGAACTTACATTTTATTAAAAAGGGGGGGGGGGGCTCTGCATATGTTATACCATAATTTTGTAAATGCCTTTATCTGAATTGTGGGAGATACTGTATCTTTTTGCCAGTCAAACACTAGAATACTTCACAGTGCAGAGTGTGGTATTTTGGTGCTTAGAATTTGTGAAGTTTTGCTATCGTGTTGGATTATATGTTTGAATCAAAATAACATGACAATAAATGCAAACCACAACCTGCCCCCAGAAAACTACTTTCTAATAACTTTGAGATCTAACCTGCATGCACAGGTGAAAGGAAATTCAGAGATTTGGTGCACGCATCATCTTCTGCCTCAAGAGTAGAGTAAATCCAGCTGTTCAGAAATTCCTTCAAAAAGCAGACAAAGGAAGAGAGTTAACAGCATCAATCCACTACTGTTAATGTGGATTGTCATATGCTTTGTACTGAATTTTCAACTTTGGATGTCAGAAATTATGCTGGCACTGCAGAGACCAAGTTGGTTCCTTATCCTGTAGATTTCCTGGAACATTGGAAAAACCAACCCATCTCTCTTAGATCCCCAACTACAACACAGGCAGGACGCTACTATACCTCACAGTGGTATTGAAAAGATAAATATGTGCTAGATGATGTGCTCAGAAGGTATGCAGTCTTTGTCTGTATTTATAACATGACTTTTGCAAAGCCTCTTGCTTTTGATTTAAGTAGGAGAGTGCCATTCTAATACAGACAAATGCTAATAATATATTAATGTACATGGTTTTCGATACAGTGTTTTGAGGACTTTAGCTTCTTGCCTTCACACTTCAGTGAGCATTTTTTTTTGTGTTTTTTTTTTTGTTTGTTTTGGTTTTTTTTTTTTTGTTTGCCACAGCTGTGAAATAACTTGTGGCTGGGAGCCACATTCATTGCTTGAGAAGGAGGAACAATACCTCAGGGATTTCTGTGCATCACTTGTGTGTTTTGTGAAATCTGTTTCTGGAAATGCTGCTGTGCCATATTTCCATGACTAAAGAAGACAGAAGTCAGCACTGTTATTGGAAACCTGTTGTAGTATAAAGCATCAGTGTATTGTATGGGTATCCATATACCATCATCATGTTATGAGTTATGGATCTCATTTTGGAGTAAAATGTGCCTACGCGGGTCATTTAGCAACCTTAATCTCATTTTATAAGAGAGTAATTTATAAATGTCATGATCTCTGAAGAAATGAAATTGCTTTGTATACACTTTGTTTATACAGGGTAGACTCACAGCCAAAGAATTGCATGTATTGTAATTTATTAGTGTTATGTCCATCATCCCCTCTAATTTAAAGCACATGATAAAAGTGACCATTGCCAACAGTCTTTACAGGGACAAGAAGGAAAGTCTGAAAAGTGGTGCGTATATATGTGCATATATATGTTTTTTGTACTTTCTTCCAGTTGCTTCAGACTCTGGATATCTGTTTCTTTTTAAAGCTCATGTAATCTTACAGTTTATTGACAGGTACAGCAGCTTTTGGGTGCACTGCTGGTACTTTGCCTGTGTTGCCTTAAGGTCATGCAATCCTGTAAATGTCAGAATTAATTTCATTACATATATACTGCTTATATTTTAAATATTCATAGCAGTAATATGTTTATTATAATGGCAGTAGCCACATGCTTATAATTCTAAATGTGTAATTCCTTTATAGCATTTGATGGCATATTCAAAACTGATAGAGGACATGTAATACTCGCTGTTTTATGAGTGGCATAATGTGTAGTACACTCTATTTTTTAAAAACTTTTTTTCAATTATTTAAGCATTGTCACCATTAAATATATTTCCTTTATTGATGTCAAGCAAAGTTATATATTCAGTAACCAGCACTTTGCAACTAATATGAGCTTTTTATTTTTTATCGACGTATATCTTTCTGAACACTCATACTATTTTGAATTCTTCCTTTTAATTCGTTCCTTTAGATTGCATTGTTAGCATTTGAAATACTGCTAAATATTGTATTCTTACACACAGATAAACAATGTCAAAGCAACTCTTTAAGTTAACAATTACATGTTGCTGAAGCACTGTCTTACACAGCAGGCTGCTAAGCAAAGCGTGTGTATTATCCTGCTTCTTATTTAGCTTCAGTCACAATTTCCTTTCTGGAAAACGATTTATTTCTGATTTGCATCTTTCCTATTGCTGTAGCTGCTGCTGCTGCTTTTTTTTTTAATATTATCATTCTTATTGTATCATCTAGTTAAAGCTGGGCTTTGTCACTAGCAATTCTGATTTCTGTTTGCACCTGTATGCTATAAATAGTATCCCTCAGTTATTCATTATTTTATTATTCATGAAAAACTACAACCCCTTTTCTTTATCCACTTTCAAGCTGCCGTGTCTATCATTCATTACTATTCTTTTGGAAGAGGCTGACGGCTAGATGTGTTTCCATCTTCCCCAGTGATTGGAGAGGAAGATCAAACGTGTAGCTGCTGTTGAGTCCGTCGAGAAAATGACCAGCAATTAGCCAGGCGCACGAGCATTGATTTCGGGGAGGCCGTGCAGGTGCAACTTGGAGCTGAAGCTAGCCAGAGGGCTCAAAGCTAGCAGATCTCGGGCTGTGTTGCATACACCCCTACCTGTGGGAACCTGGTTGTAATGCTCCAAAGCGCGACAGTAGTGCCAAGGAGTGTTTTCAAATGCGCAGGTAGCATGATACCCATAATACCTGGTTTATGAGACAGCCTCTAAGTCGCTTTCTCCTTTCACATATAGTTTTCCACACTCAGGCTTTTTTATGTTTCTCTCAGAGAGGAGGTGAATATACCCAGTAAACCAAAAAATGTGTTTATGTGCATGTGGGTGTATGTATAATCTTTAATCTGTCATTGGTTTCCAAAGAAGAAAAGAATTTTCCATAGAAACCTTGATAGTAACAAGACTAAAGATTGTGATTTCTTCACATAAAGTTATAGAACTGTGGAGCCATAAATCTGTGTTAAAGATTAAATAGAGCATTTTTAAGTCTGTAACTGCAACAGCAGCGATTGCTTTAGTTCAAAACAATGCTATATTAAAGGGCCTTTTTGGTGGCTTTGAGGAAATGCTGCTTTTGTGGCTTGTAACAGCTTCATTCCTACAGTTGTAATTTATGAAAACAAGAGAAAACTCAACTATTTTCCTAGTTCAGGCTCTGACAAGAAATGTGATGACAGATGTGATTTGTACCTTGCACAGAAGAGAAAAGAGAGTCAAAGAAATCACAAAAGTGGCTTGAGCTAAAATAACTGGCTTTGGCTTGGCTATGCCCGTCGGTGAGGATTGACAAAATGAACAAGCTTTTCTTCTGGCTTCTGCTTTCTGTCCATCTCAACATTCATATCCATCACTTCATGCATTTCCCTCTTCACTTGTAGGTAGTCAGTTCAAGTAACTTGCGCTTGTGTTTTGATCTGTAGAGCCAAAGCACTCCACAAAGAAGAGCAAAGGCGGATCTTTGCTTATAGGTTCATTTCCATATTACTCGCTTACATGGAAAAACCTAAAACGTGCACGTCAGTGACACTCTTGTTTTCCACTTCCAAAATAATAACAGAACTATATTGTTCTTTAGCTTTCCTGAGGGACAGTAGCTTTTGCAATTTTCTGTGAAGGCTGAGAGTCTGTTTTCTCTTATAGGAGTTAATCCCAGCTCCGAGTGTGGTGTCAAGAAAAAGTTCTAATGCTTTTATGAATTTCATGGTTGAAAGTGGCAGTCCTATTGCTGTAGTGGGATATAGGTTTTCTGGAGGATCACACGAAGATGGTTGCATTACAATCGGGTTTTAAAGAGGAGGTCTTGATATCATTGAATTTGACTCATCATTTAACAGGGCAGGCAGGTAGTGATGCACTTAATCACATGCTATTGATTTCTCTGTTCTGACTGAATTAGTTCCTTTAAAGATTAGAAGTGTCATAAAGGGAGAGGTGAATTGTAAAGACTACTCAGAGCTATAGCTATGTAAATAAGAAGGAGGCATTATATATGAAGGCATTAAAGTTCAGCCTTCATTTGACAAGATGAAGTCCAACCTTCTTTAAGCCCTGGAAAGGGGAAGGTGTTTTTATAGCAGCAGCTACAGTTAGATGTTCAGAACCATTCATAAATCCAGGAGAACAGCCTAGTTACTGAAGGTCTTAGTGATCTCAGGGCAACCATTCATCAAGGTGAGTGCTACTATGGAAGAATTTGTGTATTTCCATCTGCTTTTCTCCTTGTCAGCATCATTTTAGTCCTCTGAGCATTGAGTTCTTCAGTCAGTCACTTGCCTCAGTCACTGAGTAACTGTTATACCTAATGCGACTAATAGAACGGCCGTCACTGCCATAGGTATGTGTCTGCCTGGTCCTCATTATGCCACAGGCACCCTGGAAGATGGGGAAGAAACTCTGTTGGACTACAGAGGAGACTGGACAAGCAATGCAAAGCATATTCACTGAGCAAATTATCCACAGGTTACTATGACAATCATTATTTTAGTACCGGTTGGATCATGCTATGCTTTATGCATGTGTGCGTGTTGGAGTGTTTCGTACCCTGAAGAGAGCTGGTGTTCTCAGCCTCACAAATGCAAGAGTTTCTGGTAGGAATGGGAACATCAGAATCACAGACAATTCTGCAGTACAGCATCCTCTTTCTGGGACTTTATGCGGATGAGCTGAAAGAGAGGAAAATAATACTCTATTAGGAGTCATATTTATGGTATTGTTCTTGACAGGAGAATGCATTTTGATTTAGCGAGGGGTCTTTTGCCTCTGATTGTCAATTAATGATAGCCTCTGAGCACATATCATAGATCTCTTACTCTAGCAAACTTCTGGCGTGCCTTTTGTACACTGAAGACTCCAGGACAGAGTAGAATCATAGAATTATAGAATTTCTTTGTAGAATCATAGAATCATTTAGGTTGGAAAACACCCTTATGACCATCAAGTCCAACAGTTAACCTAACACTACCAAGTCCACCACTAAACCATGTCCCTAAGCACCATGTCTATGTCTTTTAGCCTTGTTGAATATCATAGCATTGGCCTCGCCCCATCGATCCAGCCTGTCCAGATCTCTCTGTAGAGCCATCCTAACCTCAAGCAGATCAACACTCCCACCCAGCTTGGTGGACTGCACTTACTAAGGGTGCACTCAATCCCCTCGTCCAGATCGTTGATAAAGGTATTAAACAGAACTGGCCCCAGTATCAAGCCATCAGGAACACCACTTGTGACTGACCACCAACTGGTTTTAACTCCATTTGCCGCAACTCTTTGGGCCCAGCCATCCAGCCAGTTTTTTACCCAGTGAAGTGTATGCCCATCCAAGCCATGAGCAGCCAGTTTCTCCAGGAGAATGCTGTGGGAAACAGTGTCAAAGGCTTTACTAAAGTCTAGGTAGAATACATCCACAGCCTTTCCTTCATCCACTAAGTGTGTCACCTTGTTATAGAAAGAGATCAGGTTAGTCAAGCAGGACCTGCCTTTCATAAACCCATGCTGACTCAGCCTGATCGCCTGGTTGTCCTGTACATGCTCCTCCTTCTGTCCCTTCTTGTAGATAGGTGTCACGTTTGCTAAACTCCAGGCAACCAAGACCTTCGTGGTTAGCGAGGACTGCTGAGAAATGATGGAAAGTGGCTTGGTGAGCACTTCAGCCTACTCCCTCAGTAGTACAGAAGCTAGTTGCACCAACTTCATGGATACTGTTCAGCTCCCCTATTAAAGGTTGCTTGATTCCTTCTGTGAGCTGCCAAAGAAGCATGATAGTCTTGAATGCAGAGTGAAGAATTTAAGCAATGCTGTGGATGAGTTTCATATGCACTGAGGGCATATGTGAAACAGTCACAAATATGACAAGGTTGGCCAAATTCAGAATTCTGAATTAGTATATCATCTGTCTGATTCCTCTTATGGCCTTGAAATGCTTGCTTTATCACAGCAAATAACTCCAGCTGCCACAGCTTTGCTGTTATATTTTCTATCCACTGTGTCTAGTCAGAAAAAAGAAAAAAATCATCAGATTCTTTCCCTCTTCTTGTTATGTCTATGCCATTGGCTCAGAGAGCATGTTGCAACTCAGAATTCAGCTGAGTCACAGCAACATGCTATGGTTAATTCATGACAATGTGATGCAATATTTTGTAAATGGCACAGGTGGTATGGTAACATTTTATTTTGAAATATAAGTCTCGTTGTTTGCTAAGAATCCATCCTTAACTTTTTGGTTATTGCAGTCCAGTGTCTTATTGAAATAAAACCAAAGTGCAACCTAATATGGAAAGTGTCCAAGCAGCCACCATCGACAGCAGGAGAAAAATCAAGGGCTGAGCTTGGGAAGCGATGAGTTAAACTTAAGGAGCCAGTCAAAAACATACCCATATTGCTTATGCTTCAAAATATATCCATATTCTACACCATATTTTGTTTTGTAAAAATACAGGGTTTGTATCTTATGATTGTTTCTTAAAATAAAAAAGAGGTAGAGATTTGCTAGGCCCTGACTGATTGTGGATCTACTAATACATGACTTTCTGCCTCTCACAGTGCCCAGTTCCACTTCCCTGCCCCTCTGCTCCCTAAACCCCTGTTGGCAGTCATATGTTGGAGATGTGAATGGTTTGAACAAATGTCAGAAGTTCTGGCTTTTCACTCAGATACACAAAATTATGTGTTTTTACTGCTCTAAGGGCACCCTCTGGCCATGGTTTTGCTTCTAGAAAAGATCATAGAATCATGGAATGGTTTAGGTTGGAAAGGACCTTGAAGATCATCGAGTTCCAACCCCCCTGCCATAGGCAGGGACACCTCCCACTAGACCAGGCTGCCCAAGGCCACGTCCAGCCTGGCCTTGAACACCTCCAGGGATGGGGCCTCAGCAACCTCTCTGGGCAACCTGTTCCAGTGCCTTACCACTGTTAAAGTGAAAAATTTCGTCCTAATGTTTAATCTAAACCTGCCCTCTTCCAGTTTAAAGCCATTCCCCCTCATCCTATCACTACATGCCCTAGTAAAAAGTCCTTCCCCAGCTCTCCTGTAGGCCCCCTTTAGGTACTGGAAGGCTATAATAAGATCTCCTCGGAGCCTTCTCTACTCATTTGCTCAGGAACTGTACACATACATTTAAAAAAACCCTGCTTGCCAAGTCACGTTGAACACTCGTGTAATAGGGAATTCAAACAGCAGTGGTAATGGGTTTAATGAAATTAACTGTTTTTCTGAGAACACGTAAATGTGCACTCTATTCGAGGATTTTGATTTGCTGTTACTGTTAAAAATGTGTCAGCATTTTCAGCACAGACACATTTCATGTTTTGATGGAAAATAATTTTCATCAGTCTCAAATTTGGTATGCTAGCTCAGCCCTTATTTAGACATCTAAATAAACAGATTGGTTTTATAAAAGTATTCATCATACTAAAGTCAATGCACCACAGAAGTAGAATGCATTGCAGCAGGACTTGCTGGTGTTCAGCACTTTTGGAAATATGGCACTTACATTTGATTTAGGAAGCTGAATCTAGACAATCATATTTTAAAAATTTGAGCCCTAGCGCATAATAATATGTACTGCAGAGTTTCTGTATCAAGAAGACACTTGTCTCAAAATAATCTACTCTACCAGCCAGCATTTCTAGGTCTATGGATTGTTTGTTACCATGATGGCCTGGCTCTTTTTGATGAAATATTTTAAAACTGGTTGCTCCTGTATTTGAAATACATTTTTTTCTACCTCTTTCTAAGTTGTGTCAAATCTTCAACATTACAGCCTGCACTGTCAAAACATCATCAGTGCCTTGACACAGTTTTAAAGTGTGAAGACTCAGGAGCTGAATGCAGATTAGCAATGGGAGTAACGCTATCTGGGGACAAAGAAGTTAGAGAGAGGTTGAGGGATTTAGGTAATACAAAATACTGAGTTGAGTTAAGGAAAATATAAGGAAGTTTACTCATTGACTTTCTAGGTGCTAACTGATATGTGCTGGTTGGGTTGGATCTAGTAGACTTTGAATTGTCAGCAGAAGTCCTGGAAGTCTTTGAGGCTACAGAATGTGGTACAAAGCTGCCCCATGGAAGCAAACAGCTGACAATCGTTGCTGACACCTCCACCGGCTCTAATATAGCACAGTAGAGTCTTTAGGCCTTAAACAGTACCTCAGAGCCTCATACTCTCTCATACCAGTAGCTGAAATGAAAAAACATGGAGTAAGACACAGAGGTAAGAAAGACACAGAGTAAGTTCCTAATATGCTAAAGAGGATGTAGCAATGACTTTTGGAGACCTTTTGTAGCATGCTGTGAAAGTTATTGCCTTTTGCATTTCACCTAGAACAGATCAAAAAGAGCTATCAATGGAAGAAAAGTCAAACGAAATAGTCACAGGTAAGAAATGGTAGAAGGAATCAACTTTTTGTCTGCACAAGTCTCATAGGCTACAAAACAAGATAATGATTTAGGGAACCACAGGCTATAAAAATCAGGCTTAAGCTTAGACTGAATCTGTCTGGAAACAGAATGATACCGTAAGTGCAACAACTTATCATATTTATAATAAAGCAGCTTAATTTTAGTGATTAGCTAATAAAAGATGGTCTTTGCCCTGGAGCAGTGTTCTGGCAATGACTCATATTCATGCTCAGTTCCCAGTTGCAGGCACAAAGGGAGACTTGCTTCATCCCAAAAGTGGCATCTTTAGGGAAGCTTAGGGAAGATTTAGCACAAAAAGGCTGACCTCTTGCTAAAGTTTATTTACATCTTTCAGCTTACATAAACGTAGTTGTAAGACTCTTCTTTTTGATAGGTTAATAAATTTATGCGTCTCATGCCTTTCTTTCCTGCAATGTTTGTATTACAGAATCACATGATTTTGATTTATTTGCCCTGTTCCACAATGAATATTTTAGATAATGGTCTTCTAGAATAAGTCCTGTGGATTACTTCATTTCAGTCTGGAACTCATTTGGTGAATACTTTTACTTTCCTTCTCATTTGGGAGTCATCACTTCTCTTCTGCCTACAACTCAATGTGTCCCTTGACTGGTGGTAGGCACATTGCTTAGTGGCACAGTATTTAGTGGTTCAGGAGAAATGTCAAGGTCTGACAGCAATCTGTTGGTCCAGACTGCTTGGGAACCACTAGTTAGACTGAAAAATGTTTTTCATAGCCTTCTTATGCTCCTTCTCACCAAGTGTTAGCTACGTAGGTTTCTAGTGCTGAAGCAGGTCAAAGGGCTGTGCCAAGTATATGTAGGAAGGTGTGGGAACAGTGCCGTTGAAATATTGAGTCAGACTGAGTAGTGAGAGCTGCCAGAGCATGCCAGAGGTAAAGGCAAGGTAGCCCACAACAAACAGTACGGCTGTTTAACATGATTGCTGACTGTTGGCCTTGGTTTGCTGTTGCTGAGGAAATTAGCCTATCCAGCACATCAATGGTTACCTCAGTGTGCTGAAGAGAAGGACACGATCTAATTACTTTGTGTCAGAAATATAGTCTGTAGCTTCTAAGTATTTGATTATTTCTGCTTCAAGAAAATACAAATTAGAAAGCCATCCAGTACAAGCATTGTGAAGAAGTAAAGGAAACCAGTTGTCATATTTCTCTTGCTTAGGTTGTTCAAATTTGAAGAAGGGGGACTAGCCCACATGTAAAGGACTGTATGCATTAGGACTTGACCTGCCACGTTAAGATGCCACGCTGGTTGGACTTCCATCTCATGGTTGCCAGCTTATCAGTCCTTATGTGAAAAACCCATCTCCTAAACTTCAAGACAATTTTATCTTTAATCATCATGACCACTACATCAGGCACGAAGCAGGGGACAAAAGCTGAGTATGTGTAAGAGCTCCTACCTGTTCCCTGTTCCCCTCTTTGGGCTATGGAACAGTGTCGACTGAAACCGCAGGGGCCAACGCTTTTCACAAGAGAAATGCTGCTTCCCATTGAAATGGTTCCTAGTGTATTGCTGCCCCACACACCACCATAGCTGCTACATGTGCTGTGCTGGAACTGGGAGTACAGGCTCTGGCAACTGCAGTGTGGGCACTCCTGAAAGTATTTGCAAATGAGGCCAAATTCTCTGTGTGCTTCCTGCTGGCGAAATAAAGAAAAGGCTGAGAGACTAGAAACCTGCTGGGGGGAGATGTGCCATTGCTCTTCTACCACATGCCTGGATAGTGAGGGAACTCGTCCAGGGCTCAAGGCAGTCAGTTCCTGAAGAAAAAAGCAATTTGCTGTATTTGCTATTAATGTAGCCTTTTGTTTTTCATGTGGATGAGTGAAATGAAGTGTCAGTCAAATGGAACAATTATGTCAAATTATGTTGGTTTTCCCACCCTTTTCATGAGGAAAAAAAGATAAATCCTTGGATGTTTTCCTTGCTTTATCGGTTTAGCAGCTGCGATTGCTTAATCACACAGCAATACTTTACTGAGTCTGCATATGGCACATGAATGTAGGAAAAGCAAACTATACATCTCATGCTTTCTCCTCTGTAATTTATAGAATAGAATAGAATAGAATAGACAATGTCAAAATAATAGAATAGAATGGAACAGACTATTTCAGTTGGAAGGGACCTACAATGACCATCGAGTCCAACTGCCCCACCACTTCAGGGCTGACCGAAAGTTAAAGCATGTTGTTAATGGCATTGTCTAAATGCCTCTTAAACACGGGCAGGCTTGGGGATCACCTCCCTAGGAAGCCTGTTCCAGTGTTTGACCACTTCTTTGTAAAGAAATGCTTCCCAATGTTCAGTCTAAACCTTCCCTGGTTCAACTTTGAACCATTCCCACGCGTCCTATCACTGGGTACCAGGTAGAAGAGATCAGCATCTCCCTCTCCACTTCCCCTCCTCAGGAAGCTGTAGAGAGCAGTGAGGTGGCCCCTCAGCCTTCTTTTCTCCAAACTAGATAAACCCAGAGTCCTTAAGCCGTTCCCTGTAGGACATTCCTTCCAGCCCTTTCACCACCTTTGTTGCCCTCCTCTGGACACATTAGAGTACCTCAACATTCTTCTTAAATTGGGCCCTGAACTGCACACAGTGTTCCAGGTGAGGCTGCACCGATGCTGAATACATCAGGATAATCACCTCTTTGGACTGGCTGGTGATACTGTGTTTGATGGACCCCAGGATGCAGTTTGCCCTCTTGGCTGCCAGGGCTCACTGCTGACTTCTATTGAACCTGCTGTTGACCAGCACCCCCAGATCACTTTCTGCAGGGCTTCTCTCCAGCCACCCGTCTCCTGATTTATACTTGTGCATGGTATTACTCCGTCCAAGGTCCAGAATCTGGCATTTGGATTTGTTAAATTTCATCCCATTAATCGTAGCCCAATGCTCTAATCTATCTAGATCTCCCTGCAATGCCTCCTGTCCCTCAAGAGAGTCAACAGCACCTCCCAGTTTGTATCATCAGCAAACTTGCTAATGGTGCATCAAACTCCTGCATCCAGATCATTGATAAATATATTGAACAAAGCTGGCCCTAGAATTAAACCCTGGTGACCGGTCACGTGCCAGATGTAGCCCCATTCACTGCAACCCTTTGAGCTTTGTCCTTCAGCCAGTTCTTCATATGATATATGGCAAATTGCTGCTTCTCTGTCCAGAAGCATATTCTCCTTCATAGCCTTTAAAACATAGCAGGATGTGTCAGCAGTTAAGTGGAAGCAGGTCTATCTGCAGAGCGTGCAGGAGGGTGGCACCAATCCTGCCTTATTGCGTGGTTTGGAGGTGTCTGTGCCGGGGAGGGGGGTTGGCGATCTCTCTGTAGGTCTCTGCCTTGCACTCTGCCTCTAATACCAGAGCAGCTGCGGAGTTACAGATCCCCTGGGTGATCTGTCCACCTCTGTGATGCATATGTGCAAGGCAAGAGATGTGTCTATCTGTCAGCCTTAATAATGCCGTGCTGGGTGCATGAGGCAACAAAATCATCAGTATAGTTTTCAGGGCCACAGGTACCTGCTGCCAGCTGGCTACTGAGCGAGTTGAGCTGGGCTGGGGGAAGATCCAGGGCTTCCCGCGCCCTCTCCTAAATCAGGCAGGGTTGACAAACCCCTGACTTTTGGCACGCAGACATCTGCCAGGGAATGGCACACGTTAGCTGAAGGAAGAGTGACCTTCTGCAGGGATGTATTTTCCTCCTGCGTGACTGCCAGTGGTTTGCAGTGTTGCCTGTTGGCATGCAGATTGCACATCAGCTGACGAAAATAAGACTGTGGGTTTGTTAGGAGTGCCCATGGAAATACTGTTGACCTGAAAAGCTCACAGTGGTCCTTAAAGCATCCTTCCCCAGAATGAATAAAAATACAGTGGTAAAATCGCTTGATCGTAATTCATTTAATCTCATCATGCCAAACACCAGTGTTTTTCTTAGATATAATCGGGCAAATGCTCTTATCAGGTCAGTAATGTCTCTGTGCACAGCACTATGCGCGTTAGCAGCCGGGCAGGACAGATGCATTCAAACAAACCATCGTGTCTGCTCTAACCCCGGTGCTGCTCTAGAGGTGTTGTCTGCATAATACGGCATGGCTCTCTGTCACCTCTCGATCATTTTCTGCTGAACATTGAATAGAATTGTTGGGAAAATCTGTGTGTGTGATGTGGAGGAAAGATCAGTCTGATGATTCAAAAAGGCAAAGGGACAAACATAAGAACTTTACAACTTGTGGAGGAAAGCAAGTATTGAAGACAACCACCTTTTTGTTATAGTAACATCTCTTATTTAAAAATATTTTTGTGGTTGTACACCCTCTACTTATTTTTATGAGGAGGAGAATGATGAGGATGTCCCTGATAGTGTGCAGAAAGAAAGCAGATTTGAAAATAGGTCCCTATGCTTGGCTTTGATTTCTCTTCTTTTCTTTTTCCAAAGGTTGCATCTTTCAATTTCTTTCTTTTCACCCCCTCTCTGCGCTCTCTCGTTCTCTCCTTGTTCTAACCTTTTTCTTTCATTGTATAGACATGGCTACACTTATTTTTACACAGTAGCTGTTGATCTAATGGTGTTACTGGAAGGTGAGAAGCTGAAGCAATGAGCGATGCGTCACTGGTAGGCTTGACCTCATTTCTTTTTTATTCTTTTCTTATAGTGTGAGTAAAACATGCTTAGAAGAGTTTGAAGAGGGCACACGTGTGCACTTTCAGGACCTATTTGCATATGTGAAGGCAGCTGAGGAGATCCCTGGTCTTGGCTGCTTCTTCCCACCTTCCCACCTCAGCTCTCTGACTTTGTGGTTGTACTGGTACAAGTGGTCTGTGGATCTATTCTGCACACCAAGAATGGGAAATAATCTCCATTAAACATAACTTTTTGGAAAAAGTTCTCAACTGATGCACCGGAGAGCTACGGCAGATGCATAGGGACCTGAAGCCAAAGTAGGAGTCTCTTAAACTGGCTTTGCCTCTGAGAAAAAGTATTTGTGGAGCTACATCCTGAGATAGAGAAACACGCACACACAAGCATGCACACATCTCCCTCCTGCCATGCGGTAGGGTTCGAACAGGCAGGGACTCTTCCGTTCTCTACCACCCCTTCTGCTGCGCTCCACGGGGCCGTTACCTAGGGGAACCTCCCTTTGGCAGGTAAGACCAGGTCCTCTGCTCTGCACAGCCGAGCTGTGGTCAGCCAAGCAACATGGTCTGGCAGCGGGAAAGATGGGATGTAGAGGGGAATGATCAGGGCTCCAAACACAGCCTGCCCGGGGCTCGGGATGCCGGTCGGGGGGCTGCCTGTGGGCAACACTTCTTTTCCTACCCGTCCTGCTTTGAGGCTCCTACCAAGCTTCAAAAACTTCCCCTTTGGAAAGCAGGGTTTTAAAAGAGACTGTGGGGTAATAAGAAGTAGAAGGACTTAACGTGGTTACCTGGGGAAAGGAAAATCTTTGGCAAAACATTTGTAGTCTTTTTTTTTTTTTTAAATAAGAATGGAAAGCATTTGCTTTATAAGGACTGTTTTGATCTATGACAATTTTTTTTCCTGTGTGGGTTTGAGCATTAGTGTCTGTCCTTGAGACCTTTTCATTC
Source organism: Anarhynchus alexandrinus (assembly GCA_008711295.1). Taxonomy (NCBI): domain Eukaryota; kingdom Metazoa; phylum Chordata; class Aves; order Charadriiformes; family Charadriidae; genus Anarhynchus; species Anarhynchus alexandrinus. Next base: position 446,148 of record VUYV01000102.1, on the reverse strand, counting down.
ATTGTTTCCTTTAAACCAGGACTTTATGTTCTAAACCCATGAATGTCAAAATAGGTCAAAATAATATTTACCATCTCACCAGATACTGTTGCAGTGACATATGCACAGTTTTGTAAGAACAGTTTCCTGCATGAGGGAGGTAAAAGAGCTGAGATGACCTTTTCTATTATTGTTGTTTGTTTGTTTGTTTTTCCCCTGGTGATTGTTGAATATTTTTACACTTAGCAGGGTTGTTTGGTTTCTAAAATAGTTTCTTCATGTGTAGAATTAAACCTTTGGCTTTTTTTTTTTTTAAAGGAGAATTAATGGAACGTTTCACATATCGAGACCAAATTAAGTTATATTTGTGGCAGAGCTAATAACAGCAGGAACCCAGCGTCTGTATTCCACCATAAAGCTGTGTGGAAGGAGAAGAGCAGCAAAGACACTCAGCTTGTAGACAATATCTTCTTTCAGTAAGCTTCCGTGTATTCTCAGAGCAGATGCAGGCTTGTGACAGATTTTTGTGCAGGTTGATGACAAGACATCACTAGGCAGAAGTAATATATCACCTTCGTATTTTGCTTTGGTCACCTGAAGCATGTGTTGATAGGGACAATTGTAAAACATATTCCCCTTTGTGTTTTTTCTTCCCTTCCATTTTCTTTTCATCAGCTTCATTGATAGAAAATCAGGTCTCATTTGAAATCCTCACAGTTTCTTAAATTTGTGCCTTGAAAACTGCCTGCTGATTGTGTTAATATAAAAGAAATTTCTATCTATCTCAGCTGTTGATAAAGTGGATTTTTAAAGTGCTTCTCACTGTGATATCCAGATGCTGAACCTTGATTAGAAAAATAACCAAGACTGTGGAGCTCCTGTGAAGTTACAATGATGGTTTTGAATACTGTGAGATAGCATGATTTCATGAGATTTACAGAGAATCACAAATGTTAGTCCCTTGAGAAGCAATTTAGAAAGGAGTTATTTCTGAGCATTTGATATCGAAAGATATTCATGTTTATAGGTACAAATTTTACTGATCAGTGGGATTTAAATTCCCAGATTATGAAATACCGAAGATGTGACTTTTTTTAGGTTTTAACAGTGTAAAAGGAAGGTATGAAGAAATAACAGCCTGCAAATAGTGCTACTTTTGAAATTTTAACTATTAGCTGCTTTCCCCACTCTGTACTAACACTGTGCAATTAAAGATTTGAAACCAGAGATCTTGGCCATGCGTTTCAGAACAGCAGGACCTTGTTGGCACATGAAAGAGTAGCTCCCTCAGTTACCCTGCAGGAACAGAGACTGAAATTCTTCCCGAGAGGGAGGTAGTCAATTGATGGAGCATGGTCACACGTGGGATACACTGCACAGTCCTCACCCTGCTGAAGTCACCATCAGGAAAATCCTGGTGGATGTCACTGGCCGTTTAGGCTAAAAACTCACTGAAATAATTGGCAACGGGACTGAGTCCCAATGCTGGACACGGTGCATATCATTATTAATCTTTATTAATTAGAAGTAATGCTTGACTTTTCAGAAAGACTAAAATCTGGTAAGTTTGTAGGGGTTACAGCAAACTGCCTTGCATTTACCAAGAGACAAAAAATTACATACAAGGTTTAATGTTATGTTCTTCTGATTAGCGTTGCAAATATAAGTAATTTCTGTGTAACGCTTAATTAAGTTAAAATATTCTTTAGGTTTTGAGAGAATATTCTTTCTGTTTTCCGTATCTAGCGATTTTCAGGCCAGGTAAATATTTTTAAGATCAAATTATGATGTCAACCACAAAGCGGGACTTTTAATATGGAGGTTCATTAGTAGCGTCTCCAGAGCTTAACTGTTTGTTATTTACAAAATTAAAGCCATCCTTGAGAGTAGTTTCGAGCGTGTGACAGCAGTGACTGACCGTGTATAGTGCACACACATGCACATATATTTAAGCACATATACAAGTAGTTTAAGAGAAGAAGAGATCTCCTGTTCTTTTCTGTCCTGTCTCTGTCCTTACATCACTGGGACTTAGACTTATCTTATCAGAGATGAGTAGGTCTACTAGGAATGGCTAATGGCAGAAGAGGTTCTCAAAACAAGTATTTTAGTAGATTTATGCACTGTGTATTGTGTGCTTAATAGGTTTCAAAAGGAAGATGCACCATGTTAAAATGCAGTGACTGTATCCATAACTTGGGGAATGGGAGCTAAGTGGATGATAGAAAAGGCATCTGTTGATAGGAAAAGATTTTCGAGAAAAAAACATCATCTTTGCTGGTCCTGAAGTAGTGCGTGGTCTGTTAGTATAAAAATTAATGAAGATTTCTACTAAAACTGTATTTTGAATAATTTGTTTGGTATAGTAATGGTGGAGACTTTTTTCCAAAACACCGCCATTAGTCTGACCATGTGAGGAGCTTTGCAGTCAAGAAATGAATGGGCTTAATGCATTGAGATGCCTTTGTTTGTTTCATATAAACATGTTTTATAATTTCAGCACTTTTTGAAATAAAGTTCCAAAAATTTTTTCAGTCCATTTATGCATAGTTGGGTTTCTCTCTCCCCAACAGGTTTTCTCTTGTTCTCTCAGGGGAATGAATGTTCATCCTAAGATCCAGTAAAGACCTGTCTTATTTTATCTGACTGTAAAATCTTTGGTTTCTCATGAATTCTTAGCCTATGCTTTTGCTTCTGTTGCTTTAAATGGGAATAGCTAGAAATGGGTCTCAGCTATTCAACTTTTTAATGATTGGTGAACTGCTACTGATTTTGAATATCAGTTTGCTTCCTCATTATTTTTTATTTTTCATAAAATAAATTAAAATTGCAGATACAGACATTTTCTAATATATAAGTTGTAGTTGTATAATAAGATATAGAAACTGATAGAATATTACATAAAATTAATGATTTCAGTACTTGAAGGATGCAATTCATAAAGTTTACTGGAAGCTATTAAAAGTTTGGTTCTGTAAGCAATAACAAAATTTGCCCTTAAGCTGGTTTGTAATGAAGCCTAAATTTAATTCATAAGAAAAGAAAATAATTTGCCGCATTCTTGATGATTTTCCAATGTACTTACCTGAAAGGAAAGGGGAGAGACATCTAGATTTTTTTAAAATCAGATGTAAGTTATGTGAGGAAATGCTGTTCCCACAAAATTATCATGGAAGTCCCATAGCAGAACCTCTTTTCCTTAAAGTATAAATAAATGAAAGAGGACATTAAAGTCTGGCATGGTTACTCCAGGCATTTTCTCAAGGACTGTCTCATGCCTATAATTCTTTCTCTCCAGAGATTAACTCCCACATCCCACTTTTGATCCAGGTGGGAAGAAACCTTTTTCTTCATTGGGAGAAGATTGTTGGTTGTCAGAATTATCATTACCTACAGATACTGAGGACTGTTAAAAGCAAACAATGCCAAATGATGGCTGCCGCCCCTTGGTTAGGTTATTACTATTTTACCAGGAGTTTCTATAAGTAATAAAGCAAGGAAGTTGTTTTTCTTCAAAACCCAAATATGCAATGTATTTATAAATTCCTTTGGCGTTCAGTAGTGATACAGGGAAGTGTGTTGTTAATGTTAAAAATGGAAAACAGTTTAAAAACTAACCTAATGTTAAAAATAAGTAGTTGAACAGCTGATTTTTCTAGTGCACATCTGTAAACAAAAGAAACACCCAGCTATTGTCCATTCAGAAAAGACATTAGAGGTGTTTACAAATGAAAATTAAAAAAATAAAAGGATTTTTTAATGGTATTTTCTAAGTTTTGCTCTTGAACAGGGAGAAGAGGAGAAAACAGCTGTTAACTGGTGAAAAGCAAAGGCCACTAGAGGTAGGGCAGGCCAAGCAATACAGCAATCTTCTGGAAGCAAGGACAGGAGTTTGAAGCATTTATGTGGTTGAGCATGGCACATTCCAAGCTCACCTTTCCACTCTCTATCATCTTACCAGCAGCCAGCTCTTGACTGCCTGGTGATGGCTAGTCTCTAGGACCGGAGAAACACCTGGAGAAAATCTGCCCTTTCTCTGTCTTGCCTGCATGGAGCTGCGTGACACTGGTGCAGGAAAAGCAGAAGAACTATCATAGCCGTCTAGACCCTGTCTGCCAAAAACTTTACTGGCTCCTGGTAGCCATCTGAAGGGCTGTGAAGTACTTATGAGGCTTATCCAGCTCTTCTTCCCTCCTTTTCTTGCACTGCTTCAGGAGGTTCCCAGCAAACACGGAGGAGAGAGAAGCATTTTTCCTCTAGTAGGGAGGATTTCCTGCTTCAAGCTGTAAAATAATGAGGGAACGATGCAGGGATGCTGGCCTTTCTACAACAGGACTCTGGCTGAGCTGCCAGAACAACACTGGGGATCAACCTTGTGGCCATTCAGCTCATTCTACTTCCATGGCAATTTTTTGTGATTTGTCACCACACCGAGGCTTTTCTCCCTTTTTTTGTGGAGGCAGGGGAGGGGGAGAATAAGATGGGTAATATATCTGTTCTGACTTGATGTCTGGTAGTAAAATCATTCTGCAGGAAGTCCTAAAAATAATCAGTGTAAATGCCTTAGAAATGGAAATGTAATTCATACCGGCAAAGTGAAAGGACATTTTGCTAACTGAGCTGCAGTGCTGGGCTTTCGTGGGAGATGGGCTGGTGCACCAGTGGCACAGGTTGTTCTGAGGTGAATCCACAATTCACAGTTTTGCTGCACCTCCGAAAGCGCAGTGGAGCTCAGGCCTCGATTCAAGAGGCTCTGTGCTCTGGGCTCCATGAGCTGACTCATCCGAGGACATACACTGCTCGAATGCCAAGTGAAGCGATGCAAATGAGTTGTCTTTCAGAAAGCTGTAGAACGTTCAAAAAAATACTTCATAGAAGCTGACCTGAAAGTAACTGAAATGAGACCTCTTTGTATATCACTGGATCACAAAGAACAGAATAAATAAATGCAGTATGCATTTCCTTAGGAAAAATATGCATCAGGGTGTGGGCATAAGAAGTAGGATCCTGGTCTTGATATTTGTTTTGGGAAATTTCAAAGGTTTTGGAGCCAAGAATTTTATTCAGAGTCAGGACATCCTACAAAGATCCGCAAGGGGTAAGCAGATGGATGTTCAGTGTGTTCCCTTTCCCACTCCCTTGTTGAGCTTGGACCAATTTTATGACAATTAGCATGTACCCGGAATAGTAAGCCTTAAAAATCTGGAGGGAAGAAGAAGCTTAAGCGTATGTTAGAGTATTCTGGGTAGACATATAGAGATGAGAAGGAGGTTTTGCCTCTTATCTTTCTATAGTTGCTGTAGAATTAAACCTCTGAATCTGATCTGGTAATCCTAATTTCATTTTATAGCTGACAGAAAGAAATGGACAATTCCAGGAAGTGCTTCGTCTGACATTTTTAGACACGTTGTTTGGGCTGAGCTGGATCGCTCTGTGGAAATGCTAGGGTCGTTCCATTGGATACAGGGTGCTCAGGCTGATTCGCTCAGACCTGGATGTCAAACATGATATTCCTGTATGAGGCTGGTTGAATTTCACCTGGATTGTAGGAGACAGGACATGTTGATCCAGACTTGATCAAAAGCATGTTTTATCATGATAATCTCGTTCTAGTCCATCTGCAGTGACTGTATGCCTTGATATGAGCACCAGTCAAATTTACCTGCCTCATTCTCAAAGCCAGACTGTTTCCTCAGGAAAAAAAGTCATCTTTGGAAGACAAAGAGAGGGAGGGTCACTAATAAGGAAACATACTGTTTCCATTCAATCCATCAGAAAATGTATAGAGAAAAACGTTCTGTAATGATCAAGTAGGCCATTTCATGAGACCTCATTATCTAAAGTGACTATTTCTCAAGAGATCCTCTTTAAAGAATAGAGGCAGAATAGTACTGACTTGCTGAACTATTTTAGTCCATGTGCGGCACTGTGACAGGCTGCCGCACAAGGCTCGGCTATGGAGGCTGAGCAGGGCTTTAAAGTGCCTCGCTCTCTCACTTACCTATTTTCTAAAGACTGTTTTATAAGCACACTGTGTGGCACCATGGGTTGTTTCCTCTGAACAGTAATTAAATTTCTACCTGGAGTCTTAGTCCTTGGGAAGCAGGTTTTCATGAGACACTAAGATATCTAACCCAGAGGGGCCTCCAAGGAACGTTACACAGTGTTCAATATTACATCTGCATGGAAACTTAAATCACAGAATCAATCACAGAATGGCAGGGGTTGGAAGTGACCTTTGGAGATCGTCTAGTCCAGCCCCCCTGCCAAAGCAGGTTCACCTAGACCAGGTTGGACAGGAACACATCCAGGCAGGTGTGAATATCTCCAGAGAAGGAGATTCCACAACCTCTCTGGGCAGCCTGTTCCAGTAATCTGTCACCCTCAAAGTAAAGAAGTTTTTCCTCATGTTCATATGGTATTTCCTGTGTTCCAGTTTGTGCCTGTTGCCCCTTGTCGTGTCGCTGGGCACCACTGAAAACAGTCTGGCCCCATCCTCTTGACACCCACCCTTTACATATTTATAAGCATTGATGAGATCCCCTCTCAGTCTTCTCTTCTCCAGGCTGAACAGACACAGGTTTCTCAGTCTTTCTTCATAACAGAGGTGCTCCATTCCCCTGGTCATCTTTGTAGACCTCTGCTCTTCTCTCTCCAGTAGTTCCTTGTCTTTCTTGAACTGGGGATCCCAGAACTGGACACAGTACTCCAGATGAGGCCTCACCAGGGCAGAGTAGAGGGGGAGGATGACCTCCCTTGAACTGCTGGCCCCTCTCTAACCTCTAACCACACTCTAAATCCTATTTTCGATGTTGCAGGAGACTCCACTGCCATATATATAATGTAGTTCTCAAATTTCAGCATTTATCTGAAATGTTTTTCTTTCTTCTGAGATTTAAACATGTTGAATGACTTGTGTATAGAGTGTGAGGTTATATTGTCCTGCCACAGAAGTTTATGGAGGTTTCCTGATTGTATACTGCAAATATTGAGGCACAATATCATCTTGATGGTTTTGCTTGCCACAGTTTGTTTCTTCAGGCTTCTTCCTTCTCATTCACCTATATTTGTAACATCTCTGGGAAACATGAGGAAAGAAAAGAGGTAGGCCTTGCAGAGGACAATATTTCCATGCACACATTTATCTGCTACAAAGTTATTTTTCAAGACTCTTATTTTGACCATGATCTCTCCCTGGCACCCCTAATCTTCCCTTTCAAGGCCTTTCATTACCTACTGGTAATGATATTATGTGTCATTCACTGTTAAGATCCAGTTGGCCTAGGATGTTCAAGTATATCTTCCATTTTTTTAATTATCAATCAACCATTTTTGGCTTTGTCCCTTAAGCTAGGAGGGCTTCTACATAAACTACTTCAAAACTCTGTCTAGAACTTTATGTGTACAATGAAAGCGTTACCTGTAAAAAGTGCTCTTTCTTTGTAAGCTGTAAATTCCTGCCTCTACAATAGAAGAGCAAACTCTATGGATTTTTCAACATTTTATTCAAAATTTTCTTTTTAATTTTGTGACTATTCAGCCTAGTTAATCATCCCCATATCCCTATGAATATGAAAGTGAGTATAAAATTTACCTTCTGCACCCTCTCCTTTTTTTTTCTACCTCACTGAAGTTTCTCCCACTTAAGTTTTAATATCTTAATTCTACATATCTTCTGGTCTTTCTGTCGCTCTAGAGGCTTGGGGTGGAGGGAGTTTTCCACACTCTCTGTTGTTCCTCTTTTCTTTCAGAGAACTAAACACAGTGTTCCAGTTAAGGCTGTACTGATTCACAAATCAGCCTTATAATCATTCCACTGTTATTTTCTATTCAGTACCTTACACATCCCAGCATTGTTTGGTTTATTGATTTGCAGGGTGAGCAGAAGTCTTCACTGAACTCTTCTGCAGGGTGTCCATGGTCTTTTCCCACAAAACATTTTACCTGCTATTATTTCTTGCTATTGACTTGCCTAAAATTAATTCTCTGAAGCATAGAAGAACTCACTCCTTTCCCATTATTTCTCATTTCTTCCTCCTTCTGTGCTATTTAGAGATTTAAGTATTGGTATTTTACCAATGAAACGGTTTAAAAATCCTGCATTTTCTTCATGCTGTGGTTAAAAAGTTTATTGCACTCACTCTTTACTTACTCTTTTTGATCAGCTTCTTCAATTTTTTTT
>VUYV01000102.1:302280-437945 GCA_008711295.1 Anarhynchus alexandrinus | reverse complement strand
TTTTTTTTTTTTTTTTTTAAATAGCCCTCTCAGATTAGTGTGACAATATTACTTTATGGTACGATTACTCCACAGAGGAAGTTGAACTTAATTGTATTGTGTCACTGTTAATTAGTGGCTCAGCTGTACTTACTTCTTAAACTGATTCCAGCATGTTTTAGAGGAGAAACCTGGGAACAGCTTCGAATCCTGCATACTGTGAAAGAAGCTGTTCTGAGAAGCCATAATTTTAGGGGTTAAGCGCATGTAACATATTTTGCATGTGGAGCTGAAATATCTTATAAACACTTGACATTTGGAGCTGTTTCTTAACTTTGTGCACCTGACTTCCTTTTCTTGGTCAACTGGCTTTTGCAATACCAGTACTATGTTATCTATTTATAACTCAAGATTTGTATTCATTCATACTCTGGTGAAGATATCTCTTCACTGATTTCTTATCATGATTTTCAGATATAATGCTTCTTCCCTCCACTACAGAAACTCTGTCTTTCCTGTGTGTTTTAGGGTCAGGATTTATATTTATTTTCACTTACAGTAATTTTCAGTGTTTCTATGATTTCTTATATCATTACCAGGCAGACTAAATCACCTAGTCTTGTTTCTCAGATTCTCCCATTGCTCACTGACATTTATCTTTTTTTTTTAATTATGCAACTATTTGAATAAACCCCCTGCTGTCTCACAGTGTGTCACTTTTCAGATTTTACCTCAGATGTTCTGCTGTCATACTTTCAGTATGCATTATGATTTCTCCCCTGTCCCTATCCAGATACAGAGTTGTGTGTAATGTGAGGAAAGAGATACTGAATTTGGATGGCACATGCTTGGTTTCACACAACAGATAATAAAACATTAAGATTAAGAACAAAAGAAATATTGGCAAAGGTGTCGGTTCAATATGGAGTGGAAATTGAAAAATTGTTAGTATGATTCAGGAGAAACAAAATTGTTCAAGAAACATTTCTTTTCTGTATTTGGAAAGAAATAGGATGATGTATTCTTATTGCATGAAAATAATTTAGTCATTCTGATCCTGGTTCATAAACAATTAAGATGTTAAACAACATCTGCTAGGGATAGCAGTTTTAAATCAGCAGGACTTGTAAGTAGCCGATTGGGAAGATATCTGCCACCCTAGTGTTAATTTTTAATAAATATCAGAAAAATATTGCAATTTGAGAGAACTGTCACAGGGCAACATTGCTCCAACGTTAAAGAAGTATAGTTGGTCCGACATGGGTAACCACAAGTTAACATCAGTCCTGGGCTAATGGAAAAAATGATACTGGATGTAACTATTAACATCTTAAAGAATGGGAAGTTAATTAATGCCCATCAGCATGGTTTTATGGAAAATAAGTCTCATCAAACAACCCTTATTTCATTTTGGAGGGATTTTAAATTAGATTGAAAGACAGAGAGAAAACTGTGTAAGTAAAATCCAGTTTCATAAAGCTGATGATTGAGTTCTACATCATTCTAGTTTGGGGACTTTTAGGATCTGAGAAGTTGCTTGTTTTTTTCATAAAGTTTCAAAATGAAATTTAAAAGTCACTCCTTATTTAAAACAAACAAAAAGAACGATATAACGAGTGGATAACTGCTCTTTCTAGGAAGGGTGATTATAGGGCGCGACTTGGATTGTTAGGGAAGGTCTATCTGCTAGACCGAGCGTACACTGGGACAAGGGATGGAGACCACATTTGCAGAAACAAAGACTGTGTGCAAGAAAGTAGCAACTTTCAGAAAGACTTAGGAAATATGGTGGGTGAACACCTCAACATGGACAGAGGGGTGATACTTTGGCAGAAAGTATGTATTTGGTCTTTGAGCATGTTAGTATAAATATTGTGGGTAAAAGCACATGGGTGCAGCACTGTTCTGATTGCTAATACATAGTACAGTGTGTGCAGTTCTGATGCCACTGTTTTCTCACTTGAGCAAAAGGAGAAGATGCAGGAGAAAAACTCAAGAAAGGACTAAGGCTGAAGAAAATACCTTTTAGAAAGGGACTTGGGGAGCCCAGTCTTTTGTAATGTGTCTTGATTACAGTCTACAAGAGCTAGAACAAAATGTCAGAAACAAAGTTCTTTAGCTGGGGAAGGCACAACAGAAACTAATGGCTGGTCGCTGAAACTGGACAAAATCAAATTAGAAACTGGGCATAAATTTTTTAATGGTGAAAGTGAATGATAGATGGAAAAAATTATTGAGGACTATATTATCTGTCTCATTATGTCTTCAAATCTAGACAGCGTACCTTTCTGGAAAACATGCTGAAGTTGAAAGCAAATTATTTGGTTTAGTAGCTCTTATATATTGGAGTTCTCCTTGAGTCACCAGACACTGCTTAGGGTACAGGCAAAGGATTGGTTTATCTTTGTCCGTACTGAGCAAAGTGTCTGCATGCTGTCTTTACAGCTAATGCTGTGAATAACCTCTACCTATGTAATTTTTTTTTTCCTAGGACAGTACACTGCCATAAAAATTGTTGCTTTGCCATAGTTTTAGAGTTATTTAAAGTAAGGAGTTGATGCTAGTAGCGTAGGCATTTCGCTCTTGTATACTCTGCCTATAGCCTGCCTGACTTTCTGCCATTCCCCTATTCCTTTTTGACATCACTAACCTCAGTGCTTACCCTACACTCTGCTTTGGGAATGCAGAGTTGCTGGGAGATATTCCACACAAACCCCATAAAACAAACCTGATTTGCTTTATTTAAATCCAAGTTTTTGCCTCAAATTAGATTTTCAAATTAAGGAACTTGGAGGGAATTTTTAAGAACACTCTAAGCAATTTGATGGTTCCTTATGGTTTTTCTTTTTCTCTCCCCAAGAATTGACGAACTCCTGTATTTTTGGCTGATAGGTCTTCCCATACTCATAACTGAAAAGCCAGCCTAAAAGTCAAAGTAGGTTTTTTGGCCTGAAAGAAGCATACTTTATTAAATTAAGCACATTTACACAGAATCACAGAATGGTCAGGGTTGGAAGGGACCTCTGGAGATCATCTAGTCCAACCCCCCCGCCAGAGCAGGGTCACCTACAGCAGGTTGCACAGGATGGCGTCCAGGCGGGTTTGGAATGTCTCCAGAGTGGGAGACTCCACCACTTCTCTGGGCAGCCTCTTCCAGTGCTCTGTCACCCTCACAGTAAAGAAGTTTCTCCTCATGTTAAGATGGAACTTCCTATATTCAAGTTTGTGCCTGTTCCCTCTTGTCCTATCACCGGGCACCACTGACAAAAGATTGTTCCCATCCCCCTGGTACCCTCCCTTTAAGTATCTGTAAGCATTAATAAGATCCCCCCACAGTCTTCTCTAGACTAAAAAGACCCAAGTACCTCAACCTTTCGTCTTGTTTGATATATCTTTTTTAAAGTAACATTTTCCTATAGGCTCTTTGACAGTCTATCACATTTCTTCTGACCTCACCCCTTTGAACATATCCTTATTTAATCTTTGAGATTTCATATCATAGAAAGTTGACAAAGGATTTGTCAGATAACCATTTTTCTGCAGCCATTTGTAGGGAAAACAAGACTATCTAGGCTCCTTTCATGTTTATCGGCTGGGTAAATGAACCTATTCATCACTTCAGACTTCAACCCTCATATCCAGGAAGTTTTTTGTCTTAATCATTTAAATCAGCTTTGACTATATTATCACATCTAATTAAAAACACAACATTAAAGTTGTGGTAACAGAGATGTGTGCATGCATGCAATTTCTTAAAAATATCTTTGATTCATTAGAGTATCAGATGCAGGATATACCTGTACTTTTTTGGTGGATTCTCTGTTATGTAATTTTTTTTTCCCTACTTTTACCCAACTGCTAGAAGGAAACAAACGCCTTAGTAGGCAACTTCTATTTTCTTCTCCCCTAAATGCCTTCATTTTGGCAGGGAGGAAGCATCTGCACAGTACTGTAATTTCTTCCCACTAATGTTCGCTCTGACGAGAAACACAGAGGAGAAAATCAGTCCTTGTTATAGACAGATTTAGGAGGTGGTATTTGCTTCACTAAAAGCCTCCTCACTCCATTTTTATAAAGCTCCAGAGTGATAGTGTTTGCCACGGATGTAGCCCATGTCTAAGTGACCTTGCACTTGCATGAAAAGTGATTAATGACAACTCATACTATTTGCATCTTTTTATGCGTGCAGGCTGTAGTTGCAACAGCTTTTGTAAATATCGTCTAGCTGTCACCAATGAATGTTTAGACAGGCCTGGTCACATTAAAATCTAGTCACTTTATTTGATGCTTTTATTCCTTGAAATTTGGATGTTGTCATTGTATTTTAGATGTTTCTTTGAAGTTCACAGTCCACAATTAGCCTTATTTATTCTTACATTTTAAAAACACAGACCAGTTTCTTCTGCTTTCTCATTTATGAATGAATAACAGTTTTTTCCTTCTTTCAAATAATGAAAGATGATCAGATAGTTAGATACTTCCAATGGGAAATACAAAAGAAGATGTTGTTCTGAAATTTAAGAAAGATTGTGATTGTTAAAATTTGAAAACAAGGGGTAGTTTTTCAAGAGTATATGTCATTACAGCTTGTAGTAATTTTACACGTCTACCATCTTCCCTTGAGCATGGGGTATGTTCAAGGAAAAAAAACATGCATTTGAATATTTTATTCTCACAGTAGCCTTGGATGGTCTACAGATCATGTGTCTTTGATCTGAGGCCCTCTCTTCCATAAGCACTATATGTAGATCATTGATACCTGCTTCCTTCCAGGAAGAAAGCTTGAGGCAGGCTTGGTCAAAAAGCTACCTTGCCTTTCAATACGTTCAAAATGAAGGATTTAAGATATGTATTACAGAATCATGGGGTAATTTAGGTTGGAAGGGACCTCTGGAGTTCATCTGGTTCAAATCCTGCTCAGTGTGGGCCCAACCAAATGAGGTTGCTCAGCGTTGAATATTTCCAAGGATGCCAATAACCTCTCTGGGCAACCTGGTTCAACATTTGAACTTCTAGATATTAGCAGACAAATGCAGACATTTAATGGAAAAGTTCTTCTTTTATATGTTTTGGCATTACAGAACTTCATTTTCTAAGGTACTACCTCTGCAACCTCAATAAATGTCAGGAAATCAAGGGAGTTTCCCATCTTGCTTTTCCACTATCAGAGCAATGTGTTCCTTTTTGCTCACGGATAAACCATACGCTAGAGTAGCAGAAGTCCAGGTGAGGCCTCACTTTACCTCCTTCCTGTTAATTGAGTTATCTATACACAGGCAAACCAGACCCATTATTGTTTTGTCTATCATTTGGTAAGGCACAATTTTGTATGTTGTCTGTGATCATCTGGAAGGATTTTCAGCTGTCTTATTTTTAGTTTGGATGATGTCAAAGGAGACAGGGTTAAGGTTGATGCAGGAGAAACACTCCTTAAGTTAATTCCATGATTACTCAGGAGAGCATCACTTATGAAAAATGTTAGAGTAAAAGGAAAAAATGAGGTGTGCTTGGCAAATCAAAGTGTTTTATAATAATTGGTACAACAGCAGCACAGCCACATATATTTTTGATCGTGCCCTGGAATAAACTAAGGTGGAATTATGCAGATACAAGATGGAATTATGCAGATACAAGTTGCCTTCTTGAATAAAGGAAGGAAGAAAGGAAGGAAGGAAGGAAGGAAGACCCTGGCTTTGGAAAGGGCAATATATGACACAGAAAGGTCTTTTTTTTCAGTGTGCTATGCTAAGGAAATGGCAGCATGTTGTTTGTTTATTAATAACAACAGAAAGGTCAAATACTGTTCCTTCTGCTATCAGCTCTATGTTCTGTCTGCTGCCTTCCCTAGAAAATTCCGATGGCCTACATTAAAGGGATAAAGGTCATGTTGTAGGTTCACATCAAAAAGATAATGCTGTCTGCTTCAACATGTTACTTAGGAAATTATAGGCAGAATGAGCACATCTTATAATTTGATTACTGGTGATGCGTGTCATGGATCACAAGGTCAAAGGCATTGGAGTGCATTTGTTCCAATTTTAACACATTTTGCTGGTATTTCTATTTTAACATTTATGAGTAAAATGAAAAGACCATGGTTTGTGTAGACTGAGCGCACCAAGGCTGAAGCTTGCTTTTCCTGGTCCCGCACAAAGGACTACAAAGGTCCCATACTTCCTCCATGGCAGCACTCTCCTTTCAGTGCCATCATCCTTAAGCGAAGCCTGAAAGAGGAAGAATGTGGGACCTTGTTGCATGTGAGGTTGATCAGTAAAGGCGTTTTTTTTTTGCTGGGACAATCTGGGTGATTCTGTGCTCTGTGTTGTTTAATATTATTCTACTGATGTGGTTTTTTTTTTTCCTCCCCTGTTAAAAACATGGGTGAAGATCAATGATAAGAACATTTTTCAAACAGACTGGAATAGCGGAAGGAGGGAAGTCTTGTAAGGAGAAAAAGCTTTGCAAGATTGTGACCATTCAGTTTAGGAAGGAGATGGATAGTAAGGAATGCAAAGGGATGGAAAAAAGTAAATTAAAAGGTCTGATTATTCAGAGATGCAGGAGTAAGCAAACAAAGTACAGCTAGATGAAAAACAGATTAAATATTTGTACTGCAAGAAATGCCTGTAGATCTACAATGGGAGTGGATATCAGTGAAGAAAAGAGTTAGGGTTAAAAGGATGACTGGAGGTTTATATGGAGTATAAAGCATTCAGACATACAGCAGGGATTAAAAAGAATCACCACTAACTGTGCTGGTGCCTCAGCCATGGCCATCACATTGCCTTCAGTGCTGTGACACCAGCCTATGTGCTGAGGATCCACCTCTGGTACACTGGAAAATTCAGTATCTCAACCATAGCCCTAGCCCAAACTTTAATTATTACTGGGGGATTAGGAAGACTTTTCCCCCCAAAAGAGTCATTTAATAATTGCTTATTTCAGGATTTGTTTTGTCTTCCTCTGAAGAGACCTGAGGATGCTGCTATAGAAGACATTACTGGATAAGACCGACGACTGGCCAGGCCTAGCTTACTGTTTCTGGGCTATGCTGGAGCTCAGGCTCTGTGTGTTTAAAATGGAGCTCAAGCCTATTTAGTAGTGCAGTGTGATAATTACAGTGTCACCATGATGCTCCTGAAATAGGATTTAAAATTCTGCAAACTCTCACAGCAGCTTTCATAGGACCAGATGCTTCAGTTCAATCTGTGTTGACTCAGCTCAAGTGAAAACTGCTTGAAGTTTTTGCAGTTGAGAGAGAAGTTGCTGTCTCCAGAAAAAAAAAAAAAAAGTTTATTTTTAACCTTCTTTTACTGATTTAAGAAGCTACAATTTTATTTTATGAAAAATCTTTTTGAAAAGACTTATGCTCTACTGTGAAAACCTTGAACTGGCTTTATAATGACTATAATGGATAGAAAAAAATGGTTTTAGTTTTTTAAATAGATTGAAACATTCTTTACAGTTATGCAAATATTTATCAAAGACACTTTGACCAGATTCCTGCTGCAGAATCATAAAAAACAGATTAAAGACCTCTTCTAGTTTTGAGCTTTGTCAATAAGCTCTGTATGACTCCCTTGTCCGTGGAGCTCCTTTCAGCCTGAGTGCAGTTTGTCAGAGTCAATTAAAACTATTTTAAAAATCAGGTGTGACTTTAATGATTCAGGCTTTACATCATCTCGTGGTGGATGATGTTATCTGAGTGGGAAACGTAAGAAGATTTGTGCTGTAAATTCATTTGTGTTATAAAGTTATTGATACTTTCAAAATTTCATACAGTACTTTTCTGGGAAGGAGATTTGTTTGAAAGAAGGGATCATGACTTTCCTGTCAAGTGTGATTAAAATGTAAATCATTGATTCCTTAGAAAGAACAAACATGATTTCTTCAATGATGATTCACTCTGTACTATATATGACCAATATTCTGGAAAGACTTCTCTTTTTTCCCTCTTTGCTACTGTTTTGAGTTGGTAGAAATTGGAATAATTTTTATACAATAAGTCGTTGCAGCTTCCTGACAGTTCAGAGAATTTTTGTAGCATTCTGTCATCCAAATGACTTGATGCATTTGGTATGAATAGAGATGGGAACATTTTGTAAGTTATAACCACGAGATAATTTATTCATACAGAGAAGGCATTGTATTTGATAACTGATAAATTTCATTCTGTTTTCATGATAAAAGCAAAAAAGGGTGTGTGGATTGCAGCTGCTCGCTTAATAGTGTTACTGATGACTAAGGAGGGAATGGATCTTTCTGTGAGTTATATAACTGGTTTAAAAGCTCTCCACATTCTGCCTGTGACAGTTTATTAAAAATAATTAAAACAAGAACCCATGAAACAGATATCTTTTTCTTTTTTAAACACTTAGCTGTTCTAGATGGATGTAACAGCCAGATAAAGATCAGGTATGATTTATTTGAACAGTAGCTCTGGGAATATTTTTTAAAAGTAAGTGCTGAATCTCTTCTGTATTTGAATGAAACTAAATATTACGTTTATTTAGGCTCATAGATTCTCATTTAGGAAACTATGAAGGGAAGGATTGAGCATTTAGCTCATACTAATTGGGAACTTGCTTGGAATTATAATAATTATTAACAACTGAGGGAAGTAGCAAATAAGACCTCTTTTCTCCATACACCAGGGGTTAGTGCTTCCTAAAATGGAGCTTTGACTTCAACTGTGATAGCCTAAGTAAACACATAGCCCACAGGGCAAATTGGTTGCTTTTTAGCCTGAGACTAATTATTGGCTCAGCAAAATACTAAGTAAGTGTATGGTTACCCTCTGTCTCACTGAAGGTCTTTTATATACATAACTTTTACACCTACCTAGATTCTCTTTAAATGGATTGGTGTTTAGAAGCCATGGCAGAAGAAGCCCAGAAAGGAGAAAAGGGGTGAGTCCATAAAGAGAAAAAAACCCAAGTACCCCCCAAAAAACCCCAAGTACCCCCCAAAAAACCCAAACAAAAAAAGGAGATATTTCAAAAGATGTGGGCTTGGGTGAGGAATTTTTTTGGGCAAACACGATCTCAGAGTAGAAGAAAAACCTTTTATAGTCTAAGTCCAGAGGTTTCTTGTCATCTCCAGGTTGATGGTGTGGTTGCGTCACTGGTTTTCTTCTCTGGACCCCAGGGAAGGTAAATGCAGGGAGCAGACACTGGCATTAAAGTGGTAATGGCAGATGCCTGCTTTTATTCCCATGCATGGGAACAGAGTCCGTCACAAGCTGACCCAAAGCCAGAAAAGAGAAACAACAAAGAAAAAATAGCTGGTTAGTTGCAACCAGGGACAATTTTAAAAGACATAGGTGGAAGAATTCCACCACAACTAAACCAGTCTCTGGCTTTCCTCTGACCTTGACCTTCATCTTGTGACCAGGCATGTAACACCACAGCCTGTATTTCTTCCACTGCCTGCATTTCTGTTTTATTTAATCCAGTCACATGACATTTTGACACTTTGGCTACCACAGGTGTAGGATGGAAGAATTATTCCCAACATCTGGTAAAACACATTAGCTCCATCTATGAAAGGCACTTGTTAAGTACAAAGTGTCAGCACTGTATTGTTGAACACTTCTGTCAGGTTATTTTCTACCAGCCATTCTATTTTTCTCTGCATTTCCCAAATTGAATTTCACCTTCCTTTCTTCACAGGATGTTTTAGCCTCTTAAGGTCCTTTTGTATTTTCCATTATACCTCAATGACTTCACTTTTTTACAAAAATATTTCTTTTGTGTCAAAAATATATGTCGGAGAAACCAAAAGTTAAATACAGCAGGACCTACTAGCTTTTCAAAGATCAGCCTTGGAGAGTAATCGGTGGAGACTGGCTGAGCTGTACAGCTCTACGCATGTGAGATGGTGATGTGTATGTGGCAGGGAGAAAGGTGAGGGACTAGAGATTTATAATCACACTTTTGTTATGGCTTGACAGGAGACGTTAAAAAGAGTAGGAAAACCCATTGGTAATGCGGTTTCCAAATCCTTTCATGCTCGTTTGTTTTTCTCATATGTGATACTGGAAGTGTCCACTTATCTCTGGGAAAACTGGGCATGTAGGCCAGGTCTGGAAGCAGTCCCAAGCAGTTTGGAAGTAAATTGATTCTGGGAAAACACCTACCTCTATGTTCAGAGAGCATGTCTCAAATTGTTCTTCCACATGATTTTCATCATCTCAGAGGATATTTTGAAAGGTTCAAAATCTGGTGATGAAACAGGGCTGTTAAGCAGTACTGACAGCAATCAACAGAGCAATTCTGTGGCAGTGTGGTCTCAAATACTCTTGGAGAGGTAACTTGGTGTCGTGGTTTAGGCCAAATCGGCTACTGGGGACCTGGGGGACCCCAGATGGGACCGACAGATGCTCCCCTCTACCCCTCTTCAAAGAGAGAGGCAGAGGAGGAAAAAGACTTATGAGTTTAGAAGGAACTAAACTCCTTTAATGAAATATTAATACTAAAATAANCCCTTTGATCCCTCAGCTTTTATACTGAGCATGATGCAGATGGGATGGAATACCCTGTTGGCCAGTTTTGGGTCACCTGTCCTGTCCGCTCCTCCCTGCAGGTGGGACCCCACTATGCTTTTCTGCTTCCGACCTTCCAACGGGGCAAATAACAAAGTTGGTTGGCTTTGGGTGTTATAGCAATAAGTATAAGCAAGAGCCTCTCTGCATACCATGCCTGGGCATCAGCTATAAACATAGGTCTTATCGCTCTGAGAGAGGGAACATTGTCTGCACAATATGCTGTTAATTTCAGTAGTTAGAAGAGGCCCAGCTAAGAAGTGAAGTTACTGAACAAAATTGGTTCTGTTTTACCTCGAACCAGGACACTTAGGAAAACGTTACTAGAAACCACAACGCAAGCTGAAAGTTTAGCACTACGGCCAAGTTCAGCAAGCAAGTTGTTGCAGCTGAGGGCACCAGCAGACCTGTGCACCTGCAAGCTTAGTTTCTTCTTGGTTCTGCATCCCAAGCACAGGTCCTGCTGGATTGGTGACTTCAGTGCTTGGCACATCTGCCCCGCCTGACCATGCACGATGAGTCCAACAGCCAAGTTCTCGCTTCTGTTTTGTAGGGGAGCAGCACATGCATTTGGTCATGCACTCAAAAGCACCCTGAGAGAACCAGAACAATCCTTTTCATCTATCAACTTCTATATAAATAAAAAAGTAGAGTAGGTAACTGTTTTCTGCAACATTACCTAACACGAAGTCTGATGGTTTTCATTTTGTAGTTATGGAAAAAGTACATTGAACTGCATGTTCTTTATACCAAAATGCTTTGGACTTACAGGGAAAGAAGAAACTGAATAAATAATATTTTACTAGCCTTTGCCACTTCTGTGGTCTGCAGATAACACTAAGATTACAGTCTTGAACAAAGCAGCTTTTCAGAAATACTAAAACTTGTCACGTTAATCTAAACTATTGAAACTGTTAAAAGCTTGGTGTTTTTGTCACACTGATTGTTGAATACCTACCACATCATTTATTATCTTCTGAGATAACTGGGGCATACTTATGAGGTTTGAAGGAGCTATTAGTTCACGTATTGCAATTTGGGGTTGGCTGACAGGAGATTAAAAGACAAGTAACAGTCTTAATCACTCATCTGACCGCCTTTCATATCATACAGTTATGGGAGACTGTATCTAGACCATCTGTGCAATAATAATTTCATTATTTAATAAAAAGATCGTAAAATGGCATGTTTAGCTCCTGATATGAACGTTAAGGTCATCCATTACCTATTGGGATGAGAGCATTGTGCTCTGCCTTGTGCTGTGTTGGTGTGCAAGCCAGAGCAAGGCTATAAATAAACATCCTTTTCTCCTGTTCTTTACAAAATCAGTGCGTTAAAACATCCCCAAGTCAGTCTGGTATAGAACGAAGCAGTAAACACTGTCATTTTGGGCATCAGTATCACTGGAAGGAGTGTAAAGAGGAGGAGAGTATGACTTACATGAATTTCTATCTTGCTCAAACAGCATTAGTAGAAGACAGTCCCATTGCACACAATAGTGTTTCTGTGACTGCAAGGATAGGAGGATCTAGCATACTTGTGTCCTGGAAATACAAGATCATTCCCTGTATTTCAGTAGGGAATTACTGCATTATTACTGTATTATTGAAATAATACTGATTTTTATTTTAAAAGCCCCAGAAAATGAGATTTGTATTTCTTCTCTTGCCAGATTATTCCATGGCTGAATGTAGGGCACTTTTTCTGGAAACATGCATAAATGTGCTTCTTCCTGATTTAATCCTAAAATTTAAAACTCTTTTTTTTTTTTTTTGTATGTTAAAATATCTCGTTTCCCAAAAATGGCTTCAGTAGTCTCCAAATACTTGTAGGACATTACCTTACTCCCATAAAGAAGGAGCTATTTTATAAAGAATGCATCTAATCCTTTTCATGCTAAACCACTTTGTGCTCCCTCTTATCCTCTTTATCTGATTTAGCATTGCTCTTTAGGTAACATGATGCCACTAATTGAATCTGATGATTCAAAGGTAGTCACACTCAAGTGCTAAGGAAAGGCATGCACCAATTGCTAAAGAAGGTGTTTTAAAAGGATAGGAAATGATTCAGTCATCAAAAAAACTGAAAGGCATCATCTTTGACTTTACTAACTTGAAGTTTGGTATCATTACAACTTTTCTGGCATAAAAGAGTGCATATCCACTGAAACAAATACAGCCATTTTGCCTACATTCTGAATATTAGCTTTCACTAATAAATCTCTTCGGTCAGTGGGGCTTATCTTCCACTGTCAAGTATACTTTAAGTGTCCAGGGCTTGTGTACTTAATTTTCAAACATGTACTTCAGCACTTAATACTGGTAAGGTTTGAATGCCGCGGATACAAGTGATATGATCACTGATATTAGTCAATTTACTCAAGTCGTGGTTTTCGGTTTCCTCCAAAATCCAGGAGTGGCTGAGTTGAAAGTTGAGAGCACCTTCTTTTTCTTCAGTAAGGGTACAAGATTGCTTACATCTCCTTTCTTTTAACATCCTTACTAAAAAGCCAAACATTATAGAATGTGTTTTCCCTATAGGTGATCTGTAGATACTATTTATTTTAACAGAGTGTCACTCTCTGATGAGGGGCAGCAACACCAAAGATATGGCATATTCCAAATTGTTTATTTTTTTTATTTTCTTAACAAAACCTTTCTCTTTTGGAATAAATGCTTTCTTGCTTCTTCCTATTAATTCACAAGCTCCCTTGCACTGCATGTCTTATGCAAATTCACAATGTTTCCATTCGTTTACTTTATCTGATATTTAGTGCAGATGAATGTAGTTAAAATTAAAAAATGCATATTTTGGAGCTGAATCTTTAAGGAGAGATTTTGCCTTGTACCTTCACCAGCTCCACAGCAGATATTATTGCCAGAAACAGATTGCAATGAGTACTTACTGTGTGGGGCTCCTAGAGAAAAAACTCCGTGGTCCTTTCTTCCCCTTCCTGGACAGAAAGGATGAGATCCTCAGCAGTTATAAGCAGCATAAGTTATGCTGTAACTTTAAACATCATAAAATTGTGTCGAGGTCCATTTTAGCACTTCAGAGAACTGAAAAGACACAGGTGCCATAAACACAAGAGCATATGCTACTCCTTTGCAGAATGGGTCTCTTCTATCTGGGGTAGCAGTAACTATGTACGTGCCATTGAGTTGATCTGGGCATGGGCAGAAAGTCTGACACACAAAAAAAATGCATCAGATTTACTGCATCCAAATGCACACAGCCTGCTCAGTGCATAGGCAGGCGTCCCGGGAAGGGAAGACTTTATTCATGTGCACTTTGGAGCTCATCTGTATCTATGCAGTGGACATTTGCCTATGGTTTTCTGAACATGTGGCAACGTGGACAGGGCTCCTGCTACTGTACCGACCAACCCGGTAAACACTCAGACTCCTCTCATAAGCTCCTTCGGGTATTGCATTAGTATAATTTTTAGGAGGAAAGAGAGATGTATGCAAAGGAGGTGTACTCTGTGATATTTGTCTTGCGTTTCGTGGCATAGTGCTCGACACGTCGAGCCGGACAGAAAATTGTCTGTTTTGTATAGGATGTGGACAGGCAGAACACCACTGAAATAATCATTCATATGATGGGTCAGGAAATGTACAGTTTACTGCAAATAAATAGGAGAATTTAGACTTGGCTGCAGCTCTGTTTTGATGATATCACAACTTTAGAATCATCTTATTCACACTGAAAATCTAACGTGTTCAAGAACTCCATTGCAGCAGAGTTGTTTTATCTCGTTTCCCTCAGTTAGTCATTCCAGAAATTTTAAACTCAGCCCATAATTGGTATGCTTTGGTTATAGATGTATAAAACTATGCTTTTACTGGCACATGTTCAGGCCAAGGATAACACTGATCTGGTGAATGTGTTAATCTCTGTTCTCAGAAGTATTTTATCTGAGGCATTGCTGAGATAGATTATCAGTGCTGCTGGGGAGCTTTTTGCATGCCTACCTATAATGTATCACCTGCATTGATAGTTCTTGCTGTAATCGACAGTACCACTCTCATTTTCTTCAGACAAGAATTTTATTTTTCTTAAGACTTTATTCTAAAATAGTAAATAATCATTATTCTGGTCTACCTCTAAGAAAAAGATTTTCAGGTCTAGTTTTATTAGTTATTCAAAGCCTGTTGATGCCTATGTTCAATAGCAAAGAGGTATGCTGGGGCCAATTCCTAAATTTTTCATGTCCTTGGTTCCCAATTCAGTGAGGTGCTTTAGATTCACATGTACATTAAAACAGCAAATAAGTACTTTTGAGTAAACATGTCTATAACTGTTTTGCTGCCATGGGGGATACAATATTTCTTAGTTTGCTTTGTGTGATTTCAAAATCTGAAAGCTTAGTGATGATATCAGAATGTTTTTAAGAAATTACTTCAAACAAGCCTATGTGGATTGTAAAAATCAAATATATCAGGTGTTGCATAAGAGGTTATAGGGAGCTTAAAACCCAAACTCCACAGAAGTTGTGCTTTTCCTATTTTACCAAAATCCTGAGAAAAATTAATGCTTATTGGTTTCCTGAAGTAGCTTATCCATAGATGGACATCATGCAAAATAGATAAAAAAGAAATGCAAGCTGAGTGTTCCTGAAATTTCCAAAAATATTTTTTTTCTGCTGTGTATAGCAATAGTAAGGGAGCCCCTTGAGATGTTTGTTTGCTCTTGTGCCTTGTAACACCCTAAATCCCACTGTAGAAAAGCTAAAATCTTGGTGAAACAAAGAAGGAATGTTTTGCTGTGTGGGTTTGCTCTACAGCTTCAAGAGAACATAAGGACTATGGGTGGAATCAATTTTCTTTAATTTTTGATGTCTAGAAGACTACCGAATGTGAGCTCTTTCTCCTAGGCCCTGTTAACAGTGAATAAAGAGGAAAAGACAACTCCGGAAGGTGATATTTCTCATACTAAAAGAGCCACCTGTGTTTTATCAGATGAATATCAAATATCTGAGCCAAAAATGTGAACGCCTTGATTTTAAACACCTAAGCTAAGTTAGATGGAATCCAACCTAAGTCAGGAAATTGTTCTTTTAGTTCAGTAGCACCCATGTGAGGAGTTCAGGTAGCATTTTACCTTCAGTGGGAGACGTTCCAAAATGAGCCGTTAGGTGGTAAAGCTCGTTTAGCTTTGTGCAGTTTGTTGCTGAAGCAGTAGGCCAGGCAGGGCCTGGCAAGATGCGGGTGCACTATGGCTTTTTAAAGAAGGCCGGTTTTCTGTGAGAGATTTTATTTGGTCTTTGTTACTTAAGAAGTAGAAAAGAATTTTAAGGAAATACAAATACAAATTCAGAATACGATAACAAACACATAATTATTGAGAAACGGTCCCTATCGGATCCATGCCTGCCACAGTTAAACACAGGCCTAAGTAAAGTCAGCATTTGGTAAAGGCAGATTTTGGATCTTTGCATAGGGTCTGATATAATGATTTAGTCTGATTTTCATGAAGTATTAATGCCTGACGTGTGGATAAAGGGAACTCTTTTGTAGTATCCTTTTAAAATCTCTTCCCTGAGATAGTTTGGGCGTTGGATTATCTCCTATTTCCGTATGAAACGGATGTAAAGAAAACGGCAAAATAATTTTAACTCATTCCAAAGGGTTTTCATAATCTTATTCATAGGAAAGAAAAAGGAGAGCTTATATTGTGTTAGATGCAGCTAGAGAAAATTCTGGGTTTGCAGGTTGCATGGTCCTCAGAAAGTTCAGGATGTACAAGACAGCTCTTCACCAGTGCGGTCTCACTTGCTTTGCAGAGCCAGAGAGAAAACAATGTATGCCTACAAAAGAAAATTGTGGTATGATAAAAGGAAATGAGAGCTCATCTAAATTAGCCCTTTATTACTACTGCAATATAACTCAGTATTTAATCTGAAGGTCTTTGTTCATCGCCAGTGTTCCTCTGCGTAGGAAGCCCTTCGCTTGCTCCTGTGCTGCATCTGGCTCTGCTGCCTCTGTGTCGTGCAGGAGGACCGGGGAGAGCAGTGCAAAAGATTCTGCTGACTTGGGGTGACCCGAGCTTAGATCAACCTGGTTCTATGCAGAATTTAAAACAGTGCCAAAGCAGGAAAGGGGAGGGGAGAAGGAAAAGGCATATGCACCTCTGGGTGACACTGAGAGGAGGAGAAGGCAGCAGCAGCATGTAGCTCTGTCGGCAAGACTGTGTTTATTTGGTTGCACACCCAACAGAGTTTGCTGCCCATTTTCTGTCCCTTTGGGCCAGTGCAGTGTCTACTACAGGAGCCGTGTCCGTGGCAGTCCCTGAAGTGATCTGCCTGCCAGAGCCCAGAGGACCGTAGCTTGGAGCATCTTTTGAAGCACATCAGACAGGAAACAGAAGCAGCTGGGAAATATTTCTGCAGTTTAGGAGCTTCAATATGTAATCACAGTACAAATGAATGATCTGGCCAGTAAAATGCAATTACTGAATCGTTATATCAGGCTACTTGATTTTCCTTTATTAATATAATTGCTCACTTGGAGGCTGCAAGAGAACACTGCTTTTATGAGAGTATCTGACCACAGCTTTTACAGAAGGAGAGCGTGCCTTGTAGTCTGTTGCTTTTAAGATATATTTTATAAGAAAAGCTTTTTTAAAAATAACTAATAC
Organism: Anarhynchus alexandrinus; assembly: GCA_008711295.1. Lineage (NCBI taxonomy): Eukaryota > Metazoa > Chordata > Aves > Charadriiformes > Charadriidae > Anarhynchus > Anarhynchus alexandrinus. The sequence goes on along the minus strand of VUYV01000102.1, from coordinate 420,784 downwards.
AGTGAGAAGTCTGCTAGTCTGTGCAACAAGGTTTCTGGAGAGAGTGAGTCTGTAGGTACTGAATTTTGCTCATATTAATAGAGGTGATCATAGTTGGCATCTGGACATCAAATGAACGAAGGTGCTCCAAAGGAAGCCAGGAGGGAGAAAATATTCTTTCAGTCACTCTCTGTGATAGGTTAACTTATTCCTGCCTTACAGTCAGAATAATTCAGCATTCTTCTCATTGCATTTGCTGCTCTGTAATTTTAAGTTGTCCCAAGGCTTGGTTTATTTAAGCGTACGCTGCATGACACTGGACATCTGATGTGACTCTAGCACTGTGGGCTTCCACCCCGCAGGCAGGATTTAGAGAAGATTGCAAATAAAGTCATATGCAACATTTTCTTCAAGAAAAAAATACTCAATTTTTTCTGCCTTCTAATGAACAAACTGTTTTGAGGAACATGTTATTTGCTGAAAATGTTTTTGTGCCAGTGAAAATGTTTATCTAAGTTGCCTGCCTGGTTTGTCTGCAGAAGTGCTAATGCTGTTTTATGAGAGCATTTTGAGCTTTGAGGTGGGTTGGAATAGACTTCTATCACGGTTGAAATTGTATTTTATTTCTTCAGCTTTCACAGGAGCCTGGTGCTATTCCACGTCACTGCAGAGGTCTCTATAAGTTACTGTAATGCCACTTCTAAAAGGCTGAGGTTGCCTTTTGAGTGTTTTCTTGGATTCAGATTGATGAATCGTATTGCATAGCTTTTTCAGTGTTTGAGATGCTTGCTATTATAATTGCAGGGCTTTGAACTGTCTCCCTTCCCTTCTCCCATTTCTGGAAATTTGAACAAATTTTGCTCTGGCATTCAAATAAATTTTACACTAATGTAAGGGGCTAAGGATAAGTAGTCTTGTCAATTTATGCTGTTAGAATATACACATATATGCTAGATAAATTCAAGTAAATAAGGTGGTAGCTGAGATATTCAAACATTTATTCATCCTCACCACTCAAATTTATCTTATGATTATATGATTTTTCCTGTTCTTAAAACAAGGCCTGTGCAAGGTGGGAGCTATTTCTGATGAAGAAGGTAGCCTTGAGGTGACATCTTTCATCTCTGAGCCAGTATCAGTTCCTTATGACTTCTTAGAATAGAAAATGGCATTTCTAACAGTTATCCCTTTCTCCCACCTTTCATGTGATGAATTCTTCTCTTTTCCTACGTATTTTCTCTGGTTTTTTTTTTTTCCTATTATAGAGGAAGAAATTCCCAGTACAAAAGTTCCTATTATTAAAATTCTTTTTTTTCCTGTTATAGGTGAAAAAGTTGCAAAACTTAAATGCAAACACAAGCAGCAGTCGTGAGCACGGTTTATGTATAAATTAGGTGAGTGGTATGTGAGCATCCAGCAGATGTGAAGCTGATAATCATGTGGTAGTGTTCAGAGGCAGAAGATGCATTATACTTAAACACTGTTAACCATTCACTAATTTGTCTCTGTCAGAGACACCAATATTCTAAACCACTCAGCTCCATCAGGCGGCTGACCTTTAATAAATATACACTGCTACGAATAATTGTCTTTCTTCTGGCAATTTATGGTACCCTTTCAGTACAAAATATGCAACCACCCACTGCATTTTCAAATGTTGTTCAGATTAGGTGAGTGAGAGTTAAAAGTTTGGTGTCCCATGTTCCTGAAAGTTTTTCACGGCAGTAAAGGTTTTGTTTAGAGTTCTGAAGGGTCTTAGATATATGCATAGGAAATGTTATCTAATTAGATGTCTACTATCAGAAAGACAGTACATTTTAAAAACAGTGACATTTTTATATGTAAATGAGTTTTTATGTATAAATGTATAGGGCACGAAAAAAAGGGGCTACCTCTCAATGTTATGCATTTGAACATATTTTGACTGAAAGATCTTCTTTAAAAAACAGATCCCAAACATACTTTGTATATTAAGAAATGCTTATATAAAATATTAAATTTATTTACTTTTCAGAAATTAATGAAAAAAGCTCAATTACAATAGCTATCTAAAACAAACATGCTTAGTATATTGGAATGATAAAAATATAGTTTATAAAGCTAAGGCAAGATAACAATAGTTAAAGGAACCAAAAGAATTGTATTCCAATTATTTCATCTTTATTATTTCTATTTTGTATGTTACTTAAATGCCTGTCTAGTCAATCAGAAAGTTTAAAAGAACTAAATGAACCCAGGGAAACACAGGAAGGGGAGGGTGGACAAAAATAAAAGTGGTAGATGGTTATATGGAAAAGTGATGCAATTGTGATTTAGTTGTGAAATTTTCAATTTACAGGATTTTTGAGATGTCTCATAAGCTGTTTCTCAACTAGGAGATAATAAAATATTACTTATCTACACTTTCACTTCTTGAGAAGGTGATGTTGTCTATCAAAAGGGCAAGGAGGGACTAATTTTTGTTTAAAATTCTTATTCTTTCCAGTGGCATAAGAATGTCTTATTTAAGAGTATCATAACTTCCCATGCTGTGTTTCCACTAGACTATAAAAAATCTTGGAGCAGTAACCCACCCATGTTATAGAAAAGAACAGTAAGAAAGATGATGACATGCACAGAACTGCTGCTACAGTAGTGACTGTTTAATGATATAAGGGATGCTCAGTTTGCAGGGAGAGGCATTATCTTTTGTAATGTCAACTGATACAGTCAGAAAAAGCAGTGAACTCATGTGCACCCTTCACCCTGATGTGTGAAGTTGAAAGCTCATCTGCGGCTTCTGACTCTCTCAGGTGATCAGATAAAATAGACAGCCTCTCCCTGAAAACCGAGTTGTCCTCACATAATGTGGAGGTGTAGCTGCTACTGCCTTTGGGCTGGGAACAGGACTTGATGCCTTCTTGAGTTTCCTTCTGGGGGAGTCCTCAAACACTGAGCTCCTCTGAACGTGAGCTTTCATCCCACCCATGCCCACTAGACCTCATGTCAGCTCCTGAACAGCTAAGCCATTTTTGCAAAAGGTTCAATTCCCCGATTCTGTCAACAAGCACAGTTTCTGTTTTGCTGTCAGGATGAGCTATACATGAACCGCTATGCATTGCCTCTTGTCAACTGTGGATCCATTATAGCCTGTGTACCTGTAAGAGGATCACTGAGACTTAGCAGGAGCCATTAATGCACTTATACACCCATCTCAGTTTACTTGCTTTTTTTTTGCTAAAATCCTCTGCTTTGGAGTCAGATGAAGATTATACATATCGTTATTGGAATGAGTTAAACGTTTACCGGATCAGAATTTGATCCCTATGTAAGCGTGAGGCTCACAGTTATAAACAGCATTCAGTGAATCCGCCTGCTTTGACTGACTACAAGCAGAAGAGAACAGATAAGGCACTTTAAGAAACAGACCTTCTCTAATCTAATCTATCCTGTGTATAATTTGATTTTATTCTGACTCAGAGGAAAGGTGGGGTTTTTTTGACATCTTTACAGAAGCCAGATCAGCAGCCTTTCCATCTTGAAGACTATGTATTTTAATTATTTTAATAGCCCGAAGGCTGCAAATGTAAGTCCTTTGATGTGAAAGATGGGAAGACAAACAAAGGAGATGTCACGAAGAATGTCCATGGAAGATACATAGCCTATAGGGCCGTAGTCACCAACTTCTGAGGATCCCATTGGGGATACTGCATCCTTCTAAGGGTTTTACAGCCACTCTTACTCAGGCTCATCAAGACTATTGTAGCACATTTAGGCCCTCAAGGAGCTGTCTCAGCAGGACCCTAAATAATCTATCCAGGCCTGTCCAGCTTGGTTACCAAGTCCATCAAATAAGCAAAATAAGAACCAAGCAAAGAAAAACCTTTTCAAGAAAATATCATCTTCTCCCCAGACAAATCTGTTTGCCTACAAGTTTCTCAATCCTCCTACATAATTTGGCAACAGAATTAAAAGAGTTTAGATGCATTTTTTTTTTTTTGTGGCGCAGAGCTGATTTTAATCTTCTTGCCAAGGTGCCCCCTTTGTTACAGGGCAGAACCCTACCCTCCTTCCCTGTTCTTCCTTCTTCAGGGAGGGTCTGCATCTTCAAAATACTGGCTCCAAGACCTTTTAGACATTTTTTAGACACTAAGGCTACATCTGCTGCTAAATAAAAGCTATCCAAGGATCTTGATACAGTTCATAACCGTTTTCTTTAGGATTAGCTCCTCCAGAGCAGACTGGCTGTCTGGAAACAATGTGGCAGGTGGCCTTGGTTCTCCTTTGAGCCCTGCATGGGGAACGGCGTTGGTGGCCTTCAGAGCAGTGTTTCCATGCGTCGTACCCAGGCTGTTGCGGTCCCTGGGGAAGGAGCAAGTGCTTAACCCTGCAAAACCTGGGACACAGCTGCAGCACACCATCTGTGCTGCCTTTTGCCACAGTCTGTACTTTATGGAGTGTCCACAGAGAAGTGACTAGGGCTTTTTTAGAGAGGGTAGTAAATGCAGGCTTTAGCTGTGTGAGGAAATATCAAATAAGCAGTGGGAAAACTTGTGTGATTTAGCAGCGTAGGTGTACCACAAGAATCTGGCAAGTTGCAGTGCAATGCTCAAAGACTCTCTTTGAGCTGTGTGGCTGAGGTGACAATGTGGGTTCTTGAGATATTTAATTTTGCAGCAAGCAAGTTATCTGGGAGGAGTTAAACATTAACATGACTGCAATGTTTCTGCTATCAAAATGATGTCGCATAGGCATGGCTGTCTGTTTGCTATTGCCAGGGTAGTCTTCGTTTTATAGTTCTTCGACGTGGCTAGCCAAGGCATGAAGACCCCTTCTTGCTGCCTTAAACACCATCATATCCTTCTACAGGTCATGACCTGTGGCATTCATAGCCGGATCTCCCCTTGACTATCCAAGATGGATTTCCTCCCCTAGGAGTTTCATCTAAATAGCCTATCTCTTTCTATATTCCTCCTGTATAGGTTGCATCTCNCCCTGGAGGTGTTCAAGGCCAGGCTGGACGTGGCCTTGGGCAACCTGGTCTAGTGGGAGGTGTCCCTGCCTATGGCAGGGGGGTTGGAACTCGATGATCTTCAAGGTCCTTTCCAACCTAAACCATTCTATGATTCTATGATTCTATGACTTTCATCTAAATAGCCTATCTCTTTCTATATTCCTCTTGTATAGGTTGCATCTCCATTTGAGGACACCCAATAAACACATAGTATATCTATCCCTGGTCCCTGTCTTTTTCTGTTGGTGCAATTCTTCAAATTTTGTTGTGATGAAGAAAAATGATGAATCAGGAAGTCCATAGAACTGGAAAGAGGTTCATTTTATCTTTCACTTCTCTCCGGATTTTGGATCCTTTGCAAACTTCATCTTGGTAAGCATAAGTAGAAAATATGTAATTGTTACAGCCAAGGGCCTTCCAGCCATATGCATTGATTTCTGATATCTAAAATTCTTACAGTGAGGTTTGAGCCTTGCTGCACTACAGTCTTTGACTCCCACTGACCTTTAAGAGAGGCTTGCAAAACAGTCATTACAATTTTTCTGCTGGGACAGATTTTCTTTTGCTTTCTGCCATAATATATAGAAAGTAAAATGGAAAAACAAAGTTGTATTTGTTGAAAAATTGCTATCCCTCAGCAAGAGTTTGGCATCTTATCTCACAACTGAGGCAAATGTTGAAGCTGCATTATCCAGTTCCTCACCAGTACCTCAATTTCCCTGCTGGGGTTTAGTGAGGGCTATCACTGGGGCCTTTGTATAGAAAAATGTGCAAGCAGATGGATCTCTGTGGATCTCTGATCTACAGTGTCCTGAGGGAATACAGAGGCTGGTGTCTACATGTGTATTAAGTAGCACTGTTGGTAACGGTTACAGTCCTGTCCAGAAATGGTCAATATGAATCTCTTTGTTTTAAGTATTTGATTCATAGATTAATTAGGTTAATTGATTTATGTATGCAAAATTCTGATTTATACACTAAGAGATATCCTGCTCTTAACAGACAGGCTCTTTTCTTTTCTCTCAAGGGTAGGAGATGATTTGTCAAGGTTCTTCATGTCTTTCTCTTCTTCTCCATTCTCAGCTACTAGAATTAATAGCGGGTGAAATGTAGACCTTTAATTTGTTTGTAGATTAAAAACACTAAGTCGTTATCCCTTTCAACGGAAACAGGGTACCCAACAGTGAAGAGTGGTACTCTAGGGCCCAGTCACCAAGGCATCTTAAAGGCATCTTAAAGAAAAGGCTCCAACTGACATATGACCACTTTGCCCAGTATTTCTTTGCTTCCTAAGATATGTCAAATACTGTAGTATGAGCAATAATTTTTAAAATGATAGTTCAGCAACTTCCTATTTTTTCTGAAAGGAACGGTTCAGTAGAGGAATAAAGATTTGATATTTTGCAAACAAACTTTGTGTTATAAACTATAAAGCTTTAAGAATCCATTTTAGCTTTCCTATTAATTTGACCTCTTAAGGTGAACACAAAAAGAGCTGTTGCAGGGAGGTCAATGTAAGGGGAGTCCGCTCATTGCTCTCATCTTGAACTGTACTTCATTCTTCTGAATACTTAATCAAGCTTTTGCAGTCTTTGTCTTTATACAAATATGGAGCAAAAATAAAGCTTGAAGGTGCTTGTCCATATTGACTGAAGAATGAGACTAGATAATATATTTTCAAATTACTGTAATAATACATCATTCTCAAGTACAACAGGAGTTTCTTTCTTCATCAGTCTGGAACTACTGAGGAATGAGTTCGTTTTACGCGTGTGGTTTTGCTTTTTTTTGTTTGCTTTTAACATTCTGCAAGCCCACAAACCACCCTTTTCTCCCCAACGGGAGAATTCCTTATCCTCTGATAACCTCAAAACTGTTCAACAGTTTGTGGCTAAGCTACCTTGCTCTGTAGTCTACTCTGAGAAGACAGGATTTCCGAAGCTGCTTTCTCTCCAAAGGCAGTTTTTCTCAGATAATTTTGCCCACCTCTGCCTTTCTTTCTTGATCTCCTGAAAAATAGCAAGTGGATTTCACTAGCAGGCTTGAAATCTTTCCAGCCAGCGCTGCTGCAGCTGAATGGCCCTTCCCTGCTCTTCTGCTCTCCAGCAGCTCAATAGTCACTGGTGAGTCCTTACGAAAGCTCCTTCCCCCTCTTCCAGGTTACGGATATGGCCTCTAGTTCGATGGTTTAGCCCAGAGGTGCGGATTTAAGGGTTAAAATATTTTTCAGGATTGTCATCCTTTGCTTTCAAAGTGACCAGTCCAGCTGGTATCAAAGGGCACCACCCTTCAGGGTCTCCAGGAAAGTCTCTCTGCAATCACTGAATGAAACCACTGCTTTAAATATACACTTCAGTTCTCCAGCCAAATCCTGTTAGATAATGAAGAAATTATAGCTCCTAACAGTGAATTAATTTGGTAGCATACCCAGTTTTTTTGTGTTCCTAGTGGAAGTTACAGAACAGGCTCAAAATTCTTATTAGATCATCTAATATGGCCTTTTTTTCTTTGACATAATTTATTCCATCCACATTAGTGAACTTGACATGCCAAGGTGGGGTCAGGAAGAGGAGATGTCCGGAGTACAGATGTCAACGCTCAATTTATATAGATTTGGTAATTCATTTACTGGAGCTTGAGCCTTTCCAATGTGTTGGTTTTCACTTTCATCATGTATAGCATTGTGCTTGCCATCTGCTTGCCCAAATGAGAACTGTGCATTCAATCAACAGAACTAGGGATGCACCTTTACAAAAAGTAAATTAGAACAAAAAGGTAAAAAGGCAGAGCTGAGATACTGTTGCTGGCTGCCATATCTTAATGGTCTGTAGAGTTGTGTGTTTTTCTTTTTCCTAATACTATGCTGACACTATCAAGTGTCTGCCCTAAACGCATAGGAGAATTGGGAGGAAACATTACATAAATGGAATATTAGAATTTACTACTGCCTTTGAGAATTTGACTTGGTCTTTGCAGGCACAATTTATTGCGATGAATTTATTCATCACTTAGTCCTTGCTTTTTGCTGGATTTTTTATGGATCCTTTCTCACGTATCTCTATTTTTGTTTTTAAGGGCTTGATCCAGTAAAAAGACAAATTGGTTCTCTGCTGCATGTTTCATATCGCAAATGATGCAGGTTGCGCTGAGACTTATGGAAAATATATACTCTGAGATGCTAGGAATATCAGAGTCTATATGTATGATTTACAATAGCTACTTACAGCTGGAACTTCTAGAGCTAAGAGAGGAGATGAGGATGACAGATATGCTGAATAATAAAATGCATTTCATTTCAAAAGAATACAGAAGTGACAATTACTCATGTGTCTTGCATGTGGTTAGCGGCAATCTCTCAATGATGAGCTAGATAAAAATAAATAAATAAATAACCAGCAGATATTCGAGGCCGCTTTTGGGGCATTGTGTTCTGAACCAGTAGTCGTAAGTAACAAAAGAAAGTAAATGTCAAATTGCATCCCATCACATCACAACCCTAGTTAATTTAGCTACCAGAAAGAGTGTTCTGAAAGGATGTTTTCCTGCCATATGGCACACTGTAAGTGAAACCACATTTTCCCTTGAGCTTCCTTTAGTTTGGGTATGCTCTTGTTCCAGCCTCTTTCTTGTCTTCTCCTTGATCAAAAAAAGGGTTTGTGGTCTCCTAATGGTTCAAAATGAGGCTGTAGTTTTGGCTGTGTGACGAGCAGTATGAACTGGAGTCCCATGAGCACACCATTGGCCAGGATCAGCACCATGCAGGGTCTTGGGCTTTCTTGTGGCTTCCCGAGACACCAGAGACACCCAGCACCCACTTTACAGAAACTCCAAGCTCTCACTTAATACAAGGAAAATACAGAAGCAGGATGCAGTTTTCTACTCTGTATATTTAAATCCCTTCCTTTCTCTCACTTAGAGATAAAGGAGAGCCTATATTAAAAAAATTCAACTTCTTCCAGTTTGATTCACTGGGCGATCTTGGTAGCTGGACTGATGTTTCTTGTCTGGTAATGAGTTTCTCTTTATTTTTTTTCTGCTTGGTGTAACTTTCCTGATCTGATCATCTTTGATATTGTTTTCATTCAAACAGAAGATTTTCAACATTCAGGAATCTCCATTAGTTGGTAATGCCACCACTGCTTTAGATTTCATATGGAAATGGAAGTAAAAATAATACTAGATATGTCAGGCTTTTCTCACAATTGAAGTATAAGCTGTAGCTTAACAAAGATGTACACAGGGAGTTCATAAAACCAGGCTAGGATCCACACCTTCATAATACAGTGTTCACATGGCCACATGGTAATTATATTTTATGAACTCCACCACATCAAACTGTGAACATGTCTTAAATTTCTGCAGATTCTATTACCACCTGCAGTTTTTCAAACAGAGAAACCTAATAAATTATCAGCATAGGGATTCAGGCAGTAATAGAAAGAGAGCAACTGTGGAATTCATGTCTTTCATTACAACAGTACAAAAAAATCTAGTAAAACGGTTTTACCAATAACCTACAGCAGAGCTGTGAATTTCCTGGGGTTCAGCCATTGTGCAGTAACTGGTTACTGGGGACGATGACCAGTCCAATGACAGGTCTGAGCTAGCTGATATTAATGGGATTTCAGTCCCTGGATACAGCTGAAATTCACATAGAGGCTACCTGCTGCCTCAGGCACCTTAGTGTGTAGCTGTCTGGCCCTGTCTTCTTAAATGCTCTGTGACAATGGGATGTAGGCTCCAAAATTACCTAGGCTGTCACTGAAAGTATTGCCCTTTGTTTCCTGACCTTTTTCAGCCGTAAGTAATCATCAATTTAGCTCTTATCTTTGTTGGATTTTTTTTGCCAATCTAAGCCCTCCGGTTGCCTGAACCAGAGTAACCCTTGGGATGGACAGGCAAAGCGGCTATGTGCTTTGGTAGGACTGACATTGCTGGGCTGCATCAAAAGAAGTGTGGCCAACAGGCCGAGAGAGGTGATTCTGCCCCTCTACTCCAGTCTCTTGAGACCTCACCTGGAGTACTGCGTCCAGCTCTGGAGCCCTCAGCACAAGAAGGATGTGGACCTGTTGGAGCAGGTCCAGAGGAAGGCCACAAAGATGATCAGAGGGCTGGAGCACCTCTCCTATGAGGACAGGCTGAGAGAGTTAGGGTTGTTCAGGCTGGAGAAGAGAAGGCTCCAGGGAAACCTTATAGTGGCCTTCCAGTACCTAAAGGGGGCCTACAGGAAAGATGGAGAGGGACTTTTTATCAGGTAGCACAGTGATAGGATGCGGGGTAACAGTTTTAAACTGAAAGTGGGTAGATTAGATTAGATATTAGAAAGAAATTCTTTACTCTGAGGGTGGTGAGATACTGGCACAGGTTGCCCAGAGAAGCTGTGGATGGTCCATCCCTGGAATTGTTCAAGGCCAGGCTGAACAATTTGAACAATTTGGGCTTTGAGCAACCTGGTTTACCTGCCCATGGCAGGGGGGTTGGAACTAGATGATCTTTAAGGTCCCTTCCAACCTAAACCATTCTATGATTCTATGAATCCCACTTATTTAACTAACGTCTTTTCTTGCCAACACCAGAAGAGGTGTTACTGAAGCTGGAACAACAGCAGATTGTAGTTAGCTGTACTGAGGCAAAATCCAGTGCTAGGTGGAATGGCAGAGTAATACCTGAATCATTTTTTTTTAAGCTTCTTTCATTCTACATACCTGTCTGGACAACTATATACACACATATGCAAATTATTTTCATCAAACACATTTCAAAAAATAACCAGAAGCAATTAAATTTTGAATTTACTGCCTATGGTGTCTCACAATTTTATACTAAAACAGTAGGCATTTGGAGCTGCAGTTTTATGTAAATGTACTTTTTTAGAGAACATGAGAGTATAGCTTCTTGTATGAAGATAAAAATATAAACTAGCAAAAAGAAGTTAACTTAGACAATGTTAATTATTCCACTGTTCTCCCTCAAAGAAAAGTAGAAAAAGAAAAAAAAAGAAACACAGAAATACAGAAGAGTTATAAATGCATTTTTCCTGCTGTTGGCTTTTCTTGTCTTTATGTCTTTGCTATAGATGGTTAGACATAATTGTAACTTTTTTTTGTTATAATTTTTTTTATAGTCTGCTGAAAAGAAGTCACAGACAGTGCAGGAACACTATACAATTACCAGTGTACAGCAATAAATATTTTTCCTTGTGTTGTAACCCTTGCATTCTGACTTTGAGTATCTAATTCAGGATCACAGGATGCTGATGTTATGGATGTTGTTAAATTAATCATGAATAACATGGAAGGAAAATGAAACCTTGTTCCTATGTGCTACTAATATAAATACTTTGATTTCAATTTATATATTTTAATTGTTTGTAAAACAACTTTTACAAATGCATGTTAAAAAGGTAATAGTTGACTAGACTAAGGTATTCAATTTGCTTCTGTAACAAGGGGCCAAGCCTGGCCTCTTTCAGGGTCTTTTAAAGGCAACTACTCCATTGATTATATCAGCAACTTTTGATACTTCAGTTGTGATGCTTAAGCAGTGCTTTAAAACATATACTCAAGTTGAAGAGACTGGATTCCTGTTACCTGCTTACTTTTCATAACATGCATCCAACTTTGGTTATTTTTTGTTGGAGATGGAAGATATGATCACACCAGGTATTGATATCCCCAAACTAGCATTCACCTAAATCTAACAAGGGGATGCAGAAGCACAGATTTCACTGTAGGTTACACAACTACAACCTTATTACCAACTACAATCTTATTACCATACTTTAGCGTTATCAGCACCTGAGCAAACTACTGCATTTAGCTATGCTTCTGCCTGTGTCATATAGATTTGTCCAGGAAAAGTGAAGTATACAAATACTTAAACTCTCCCTGATAGCAGCCATTATTGGCTGAATGAACTACCATGATTTGTGGAGCTGGTCTCACTAACCATAATGCGAACATGCATATTGTTTGCTATTCTGGCTCGGCAATACCTCTGTCTTCTGTGTGGGAATTTTCACACTGTTTTCAGCAAACTCAGTGCACTAACTTCCCAGTCTCTTCAGAAGAAACAAGAGAACTTCAGCATATACATGACAGAAGACAAGATGATGGTACTATAACACTACTGAAATTTTTTAGAATTAATTTTCTTCCCTTTCCTCTGTGCCATCCTTTTATACCTCCTCTGTAAACTCCCTGCTTTAGGGAGTTCAAAAGCCATAAAGTGGTGATTATCAGCCCATATCTCCTCTTCACAGATACTGTGACAGTAATGGAAAAGTTTTTTGTATCCATCATTCCACCTCATGTTTAGGCAGAGCAGTTGTCCTTTGGAATCACTTATAAGGAAAGGAAAATTGTTTGCTTAGATTTGTGTTATGTGGTTTAAGCTTAGTGATCACACAAATATTGTATAGTTGTTACTGGTTGTGTGGTTGTTAGAGGCTGAATAATTCTATTTCTCCTGCTGTGAGGTAACTTGTATTAAAGGTCAGTGTTAAAACTGTCATCTGTTGTGACTTCTTGGCACAGAAGTAATCAAGATTATGCCTCTGGAAGAAGATGTTACTCAGTATTAGTCTGTCCATCATTATCTATCTGTATAGTATGCAGTTGCAGCATCAATGTGAGATCTGATGCAGATGTTGTGTTCCATATCTTACAAGACTGAGCAAAGTCAGGTGGCTATTATGATCAGATATGATTGGATATGATCAAATTATAATTTCCATCATTTGGTCTCATGGCGCATTGAGATCTTGAGAGCTTTAACTTCATAATCGGGATCTTTGAAGTGAATGTGGCAACATAGAGACCTGGGCTCTTGATGTTGGCTTTGATGCTGTTGTGGTAAGAAAAATACTAATACTCAACAGAGGCTCAATATTCAATATTTTCCTATATTGACACGTAGCATTATCTGTGGTGTAAAACCACCTTGCCCTTTGTCTTGTCCCATTACAAGGATCTGCTTCCTGCTGAGGGCTCAGCTAGTTTATGCTTTATATTACTCCTGGTCTTTCTTTTGGTGTCAGTCTTCAGCAGATGCTGGAAATATAAGAGGTATAATGCAGAACTATGGGTAATCCTCACACTTGCTGCAGCTCCAGAGTGGATCAACTCTATAGCTGCTTTGCAAAATATTTGCTGAAGTGGAACACAGAGGTTGTGATACCAAAAAGCTGTAAAAAGACTGTGAATACATATATGGGTAGAGGGAGTAATAATAACTATATACATTACATTTTCTGTTTCCTATTTAGGGCGGTTTGGCATTCAAAAAGCCTTTGACAGAGATTTCTGATTTCCTCCCTTTCCTTTAAAATATAAACAATAATACAAAATTTCAGTGTAATAACTAGCTTATTATTTCTGTTGCACTCCCAAGACATTGGTTTTTTTTAGTACAGAATAGTGCAGTTTATGATAAAGCAGCATAAGGAGTCTGAGCTATGCATAGGAGGTATGCACTGAGGCTTTGTAATATGTATGTGGCATTGTTTTTTATTCCTTTACATATCTGACTCAAAAGTGGATGATTATAGTGGAATCTGGGGGCTGTGTTGCTCTCTGTCATTTCAAGCAACAAAAATTCTAGTCCTCAACCCTGAAGGTAAAAGGAAATTTAACTCTTGTGTTTGATTTGCCTTGGCACCTTAGAAGATCACGTCATTAACCTTGATGGAACATTTCACGATGTCAGTTCACATTCAGAAATAGCCTGGTGTATTTTTTGACTCCTTGACAGAGCATTTTGAGGAAGGACACATTTGGGCAGACTTTGAGCTGCACAATCAAGTATGGGTAGCCAATTAATGCTCATTGTTCTCTGAGAAGATTGACTGCGCTGACTGACCTGCCCACACATCTTACAATTATGACGATGTTAAAGTGACTGGCCTCCATGAGAAGATCTGACAGGTTCTTGGTAGCCTATCAGGGTTGCTTTTCTTTGGAAAGGTCTGAGCATGAATTTTTTTCTCTCTGAGCCTATTGCTTCTGGAAAGGGTGGCAGTGGATATTGCAATGTTATTCTACCATTTCAGAATCTTTTAAAAGAAAAAGATATATGAGACTGTGTAGGAATTTCTTTTTAGCCTTTAGTCCCAAACAGGAACCCCTTTTTTCTTTCATAACCCTTTTGAATCTTGAATAGTCCTTTTTTCATCCCCGATGGTGCTATGTGTCGCTGTGTCATAATAGGTAGCAACCTCCTATTACTGCCTTAGCCTCTGTAAACTGACTGTCTGCTGCGTGTCTCTCCCATGCTATTGCAAATGAGAAAGCCAGACTTGTTCTGGCATCTGTGTTAAAGTGAGGAGTGTATAACAGTATTATATCTGGCAAGTCATATGGATGCCTTGTTTGATCACATCAATCACTGGCTTTGTGGCTGAGACTTTTTAATGATAGTACAAAGCACATTCGAGGAATCTGACTGAAACAGAAAGAGGCCGGACCCAAAAGGAGGACGTCAAAATCTAAATGTGTCTCAAGCAGAATTCAGAAGCCAGTACACCAAGTTGAGATGTGGAAACAGCTGTTCATCTGCTCCCTAACCCTGGAAGAGTAGCATGAGGGCTGCTGTCTTTGACTGTGATATTTCTCAGGCACCTGGAATCTGACTTCTGTGAATATACAGTCTCTTCTGTTCTTGATACAGTCGAATAGCATGCACTTAAGCCCCATTTGGATCCAAAGATGAGCTTCCTTTCCTTAACCCCCTGGAGCACTGCTAGCATAGACTGAATACACTGAGCGCAACGCGTTAGTGCCCACTGCTGCTGTTCAAAGCAGAGTTGGAGAAGCTTGAGGCAAAAACCAGTTTTGTGATGCCTCTGAGGCCACAGCCTCAACCTCTGATAGTTGGAGGATACCAGAATTAGATATGGGGAGGGTATTGTGCAAAAATGAGCCTAAGCTGTCAAGCTCTGCTCATAGTACTAACTTACGCTCTGAAACTGGTCAGAGTGAAGAGAAGGAGAAGGAAACTGAAGCAATCTGGTATAGGACACACAAAATGAGTGTGTGGGGAAGGTTAGGGACCATGCCAAGAGGTTCAGGAAGAAAAAGGCAGCTGGTGGGAGTGGGAGGGCGTAGAAGACAGGAGAACACTTTGCAGTGAGGCTTGCCAGGTGAAGTGCTCAGGCAGCAAGTCGCAAATGTTGGTTCAGTTCCCTAATTAGCCAAATCTTCCACCTCCCAGGAAAGTGCCCAGTACCACTTGGTAAACTTGGCTCAGTAAGGAGGAGGGAAGCTTCTCTGCTTTCTCACTTCATACCTTCAAGTAAAGCAAGCTCACTACCGTATGAGAAAGAATTACTGAGATGTCTACTGTAGCTACAAAATACACAGTCTTTCTCTGTGTCCAGTGAATCTTGAGTTCTTTGAGATACTGTGGTGTTTGTCATTAGTTTTGTCATGGCCGGTGTTTGAGTTTAGCAGACTTGTCTAGCCCTCTTAATGCAACCTCTGGAAAGCTCTAGGGTATTTTACTTGAGTCTTTGAGCCTTTCACTGTTGTTAAATGCAAATATTTTAAGGCAGGGACTGTCCTTCCAGTGTGATTCTGCAGTGTCTGTTTCTCAGTTACCTTTGTACCTGCCTGCTCTGGATCTGAGACTTTGTACCGCTGACCTTTGCCATAGCATCTAAATGGTTGCTTTTTTTTTTTTTTCCAATTACGTTGTGCATCTGAAGGTATAGGTAGCACAGGAGGTTATCTTTGGGTGTATGGTGCAGGGCATTTTGTTGCCTTAGTCCTTGATCCTTTCGTCATTCTGATCAGTGATGAGTCAAAATCGTGTCTTCCAGAGGAGACTCCTGGGGGAAGGGCAGAGCATCCGGGTCTCACTTTGATATGTCGCCCAGTTTGACCAGAGAGTGTGGAAGCCCCAGGATTCCTCACCTGAGTGTAGCCTTCCAACATCTGCATTTTTTTTTTTCTGTTTCTAGATGATGTTGTCTGATATGAGGTAGGGTAACTGTCATAGGTGAAAAAATGGATTGAGTTGTGAATGCCATGAGGCAGCAGGTAACTGGATGCATGCGTGTCTGTGGGTGAGTATCCCAAGCTGCACTTCTGAACCCTCAAGGAGACACCTGCTTCTTGCTAGCTGCTGCCAGTAAGAGTTGCTTGTAAACTTTGATAACACTTGGACTAAACAAAGTGTCACGTCTTCAGTCCTCCAAGTAAGAGACACATGAGCCAGAAACAGCAACTAGGAGGCTGATCACATGTTGTGCTTCTGCACGTAGATAATTTAGATCAGGAAAACTGGGAGCTTGAGGTGCTGGAAAAAAAGAGCGACGTCAATTGGAAGGGTTTCTGAAAAGAAGAAACAGTCTCTGAAAATAAAGGGAGCCTAGAAAGACAAAGGTGAAGATCTTAGTTAGAAGAAAGATCCTGGAAGTGACCCTGGAGACCAAAGATCTCACCAAAGACCTGAGTGGAGATGAATGCCAGGGGACGCCCAGGGATCTTGGCCTGTAACAACCAAGATGGGTCATGGTGAGCAGTGACAGCGGGATCTGACCTGACTTTCTGCCCCGCTGTCCTGAGCCAGCAGTGACCTCCCAGCTGGAAAGCGATGGCAAGATCTAGTAACTATAGCACTGGTGACAGTGAAAGAGTGGGTGCCTCATAATGAAGCAGGGTAAAATTCTGGTCTCACTGGCTAAATAAACCCCAGTATCCAAATCCACTGTGCGATGTTGTTCACTCTGTCTTGCCTGTGGCACTCTGAATCACGGATCCTGGGGCCATTGGTGTCCCCGTGACTTGGAGCAGCCTTACAAATGCATCCCTACCTTCCCTTAGGGAGCAGGAATTTCTGAAGCTGGAAGGATTTTTGACCACATTCATTTTCCCTCCGTCATGCCTTAGCAAAGCCTACAGCTATTTCAGGCCAGGAACTCATATCAAGTTAGCATTTTCTACTAAAACTGGGTCTTTGGAAGGGCTTATAATTATCTAACTGAATGATGCGACCTGAACTTTTGTAAGACAGATGGTTTTAAATATAAAAATACCCTGCCTGTAGATACATAATATATTTTTGACTTATTTCTCCTCTCCTCCTAAGTGAGTGACAAGTACTTAAGGCTTGCAGATTCCTCAGTACAACTACTGCATGGCATTCTCATTTTCTTCACCTGTTTTTCCTTCCTTCTTACTTTAATATCTTACCTTTCTATGGTTTGTCATCCACCCTATTCTTTTTCACTTTTGTACAGTATGTTCAGATCTTCGGTATACTTCCCTTTCCCTAACTGCTCAAAGGGCTTTTATCAGTGCAAGTTCATTGCCATGGAAGAGTCTGCGGAATGCTTCCCGTGTCCATGTACACCCTATGTCAAGGATTTATAAGCAGAAAAATTCAGCGTACCATCAAAGGAGAAAAGACGTTTATTTTCTTTAGTTAAGGAAAATCACTAACAACAAACTTGGCTTAAATATTAGAATCTCATTAGTACTATGCAGGTTATTCCATTTTATTAGTGGTTTACATTTCTTGACTGAGATGCGTTTGGTAGAAGTCATAGAACCAGTAGAACAACTGGAATGGTGGTGGGATATTGGTAATGAGCAGTGTTTTTGTATCAAAATGAGAACAGAAATAGGCCATATGGGACACAGCTAGTAATACCACTGGAGGTACTTCTGGCACAAGAAATGTACATGTGCAAGAATTAGGTCATGCTCCTTGTCCAGTTTCTAGCGCAGAATTGTCTGACCCTGGCACTTGCCACAGTGCACCTGAGGGAGAGCGATCTGGCCCAGCATCTGTCAACGGTTTTAAATCCTAAAATGGAGAGTTATGGTAGTCTGTGGAAAAATCAGTGCTTCAAGCAGATCTGCCATGGGATGCATTACCTTCCCTGAGGGTGTCTGGGATTCTTGACAGACTCTTGGTTGTTAGTATGGAAAACAGGAAACTGGAAGGGTTTTGTAAAAAAATCTTCTCACAGGGTTACCCTAAGCAGAAAACGATGAGAAGATATGGCCCTATAAGGGGGCTCAGGGTGCACAATCTAGGTACCCTAGCACTGACAGGCACAGACCTCAGACATTTTTTCACTTTTTTCTTTAGCATGGACCACAGATCACCAGTTGAAATCACCTTTCTGACTGGCTCCTTGCTGTCGTAAGGGTCTTAGGCATTGTCTGCATGTCAAACTCTCCTGTTCTCTGCATATAACAAGTGACTGCTCAGTCTCTTTGTATGTTGAATTGCTTGGTTATGTCTTTACTAGTAAATAAAATGAGCGAGGAGCCAGCCTCTGGCCCTGAAACCAGCTCATGCAACTTGCCTTGTGTACTTTGGGTGATGCTCTTCCTTCCTGAAAGAAAGGTACACAGACCTAGATAAAACCTTGTAAGAAACAGCTGTAATGTTTTACTACTCTGAAGGAAAGTTTGCCAATGCTCGGACATGTATATTGTTTCCCAACAGGTAGACGTTAATCCAACCACGGTCTCTGGGCCTTTTCTAGAGATGTTAATTAGTCAGCTAATGCATATAATCTGCCTGATGATCTGCATATGTCCCATATTAGGGATATGGAGGACGCCAGTGCAATCTAAACTTAAGGGCAAATGGGCAGACCCAAGCTGTAATAACCCAAAGACGCAGTGTAGGGTGTGTATGTGGCATGGGACTAGACCTGCTTGATGACCTGCATCCTCTGCCAGTATGGTGGACTGGGATTTGAATATTAGATTCTGCAATTATCATGGTTGATAAAATTTACACTGGTGGGGGGAGGCAAATATTTTATGTTTCTCCTGTGAAGAGGCTTCTCCCTGAGTTCTGTTATTAAGACTCTAACCTAATCTAGAATTAAGCAGATTTCAATGTTTTAACTGTACAAAGGTTGATATACGTATTATAAATATTTCAGCACTTTATTTGCTTTTGTTTCTGCAGTGTAACGTGACATTTATCCTATTTATTGCCCAACTGATCCTGGGTCTTGCTGTAAAACTGCATGATCCTTCACAAAAGAAAG
Organism: Anarhynchus alexandrinus; assembly: GCA_008711295.1. Lineage (NCBI taxonomy): Eukaryota > Metazoa > Chordata > Aves > Charadriiformes > Charadriidae > Anarhynchus > Anarhynchus alexandrinus. The sequence continues at coordinate 401,798 of VUYV01000102.1, read as the reverse complement.
TCCTTGTGGGCCTAACGTCAATGATGCAGGTGAAGAAACACTGTCTTTTTTCTCAGAAAAGGAAGCTTCTGTGCAGGGGAAAACCACAATTATTTTGGATTTTAGTTATACATACCACTGTAATGTTGGATACATATCAATGAATGGATAACACAACAATATATTACACCCTTTTAAGATGATTAAATGAATGCCTTCTCTGACTGATGAACAGCTTAGTGCTAGAAATAACTTAGGAGGCTCTTTTATGTCAGCCTGCTTGTAGGGAGAGTGTGGCAGTGTTTTAAGTAGTGCAGTATGTTCTGCGAGTTTGGTGCAGTGCAGCAAGCTTGTATAATATTAGCATCATCTTGATGTTACATTTGGATCTTAACTTCGAGAAATGGAAAGCATCCAGTGTTTTGCCTTTCTTTTCTGTGTCTCTTCCCCTTGTCTTCTTTTTTAAAAGATAAAATTGCAGCTCAACAAATGAGTTCCAGCACAACTTTGCTACCAGCAAGCCCACCATTTGCTGGGGTTTGATTTTTTTCTAGATGGTTATAGACTCTTGAGGAAACTTTCTGCTAACCCTGGCAAGTCATGCGTCTAAGCCATTTTTTTACCCTCATGTAGGTAGAGAATAGATGGTAAAGGGCTACTACGATTTTCTCAGTTTGATATTGGTCTTAAAATCAGTTTTAGGGTCAGATCTATTCATTGTTAAATATTAACAAGAGCCCCAGAGCTGGTAGTTGTTGAAGGACTATTATTTTAAACTTTCTTTCTCTGAAATCTTTGGAAACATCCATGCAACACATTTTCCTTTTGCTACCAGGTCTGCTATTTTCTCACTTGCATTTGTTTCTGTGCACTAGGGCTCCACAACCAGTTCCTTGAATTCCAGAACATGATGCTCTCTTAAAAAGGCAGGAGTCATTAGCTGCTGTCTTTAAGACTCTTCCTGCAGTGAAGGTGTGTTTTTCCAGGCCTTTTCCTGTAGATCTGCTTAGTCTCATAGTAATCTTTTCTGCTTACTCATGAAGGGGCAATCTAATTTAGAAGGCTGCTTCTCATGAAAGATAATTTTTTTATCTGCCAATTTTAGCCTCATTTTTTTGGAATGAAGTCATCTTTTTCACAACTGAGGGCTAAAAATGATGAATGATTTCATTTATTTATCCAAGCAGAATAATGTATTTTTTTTTTTATATCAGGCTTATTTCAAAATTAATGCACCTAAAACACAGTCAGCAGTCACCTTTCTCATTTTCCTCAGTTCCTTGTCATGATCATTAATTAAACTGTATCTTTTAAATGTAAATATACCGCAACAAAGTAAAATTATTTTATGGCCATAACTCTCATGGGAGTTGTTGCTAGGCTGTTTATGCACACTTTGATTATTCTGGAGCCCTTAGGAAGGGTAACAGTGATGCAGTAATTCATAATTTCATAAAATATCGATTACCAATCATAAGATTAAGATGCCTTTCAATAATAAAATTTTAGGGATTTTTTTGCAATTTATCTCTCCCTTAATATTTCCTAATGGTAAAACCACAGCAGGAAAAGGAGAAATGGTGCAGGCAGGTTCTTTCTGGTACTTTGAATATATTGTTATATGGTATTTAATATACGCATAAAAGATATTACGTATTTTCAATTACCCTGTCAGACTCCTCTCTCATTTTTCTTCCATTTTCTCAGGGTTTTTTTTTGTTTTTCAAATCCTAATCTCCTCCTTTCAGCTTCCTGAACCTGCAGAAGAAGCAATTTCTGAATCAGTTCTAAGTCACATAGTTTCTGCTAAAGGAAGTTCATTCTTAAATAAGGCTTATAAATTAGCTTTCGAACAGCAAATAAGTCTTGCTGTTGGATGCTGGACCAAAATCTGATGATGCAAAGACATCTGGGCTAAGGCAGAAAGGAGATTTAAAGCTGACTTTTTTCTTCTTCTGAACTCATTCCGCTCTCCCACACACATACATGCACAGTTTCTCTCCTCTGCCTCCTAGTACATTTGCCACCCCCTTTCTTCCTTCCTCTTTGTTTTTCTCCCTCAATAAATGTCTAAAAACTGGAATTAGAGACCAGTATATATTCATGTTGCATTCATTGTAAGGTGAAGCACTGACTCCCCTGCCCAGGGAGCGTAGGTTAACATTTCTTGAAGGGTATGGCATACGGTGGCAAGGAAGAAAAAAATCCATTGAAATTCCATTCAAACCCCTACTCTCTATTTTTGATAGCTTCTTATTCTCAGAGTTTTCACTTAAACTCTTTTTATTATTTTTCTTTCTTTTTATTTTTTTTTTCTACAGAGAGGCCTTATTCTCCTGGTATTTTTAACATTGAGTGCAAAGGATGATGAATTTAAGGACAGCCACTGCCCAGATGGTGTCTCAGTTCTGTTAACAAAGACAGTTTTTTCTCAACTATGCCTAGGCATGTTCACCATAGCTGCACTCTTTCTTTAGCTAAGATGATGCAAAATCCCAGTGAACATAATTTTTTTTTTATACCTCTCAGATACAATAACAAATCAAAGGATAGATTAAGGTGGAGCCTGGAAGTCCTAAAATATTTCTAAAACTATCAGAGCCTTGTCTTCACCAGGACTTCATCTCAGAGGTAGTTACCACAAAAATACAGAGTGGTTTTGTGCTGAAAAAGACGCGGTAGGAATGAAATGGGATCTGTTTCATAGTCAGAAAGCTTTGAAATATTAGCGGCCTGGGATACAAAGACTTGGGAAGAGCTGGTGACCATTCTTATGGCTTGTTCCTCAGAAGGCCACTTGTGAGGGTATTTCACTTGTTTGTTCAATGGGAAGAGTCTAGCTGATGTAGTTGCAAACCCCAAAAGTGTGAGCTGAGGGCAAGTTACATCACATTGCAGTTCAGAAATATGACATTAGAGGTAACACTAAAAAGCTTTAAAAATACCATCAGATTTCTTGCTAATTAATTCTAATTTCTAGAGGTTGAATTCTCCTATTTCTCAGCCTCTGCACTTCTCAGTAGTAGTATTATACTTTTTTTCTTCTCAAGGTCTCTTAAGAAATTTTATTGTCCCCTGGAGTAACAGCATTTTTTCTGTGTTACTTAAAGTAATGAACTTCAGGAAGGCTTCTGCACTACTAAATATCTTCTTTGTTCCCTTTTACGTTTGGGGCTTTTAAGGTTTAAATGTCTTTGCATCTGCTGCCCTTTTTTGTGGTTATCTCTTTTTGTGGTACACAGAAAAGTCTAAACAGTCCATGATGGCTAGATCATGGCAGATGATTGTTAAGAATAAAATCTTTGGTATGATCTAAGACATCAAGATGTGTGAGAGAAAAAACTAGACAGCTGCATGACCTTATTATCATTACCGTCCTCCATGTTCTCCTCTTCATCAAACTTGCTAGTAGCATTTTGTTGCAAATAAGGCTTTAGGTCTCTGAAACACAATTTGTCTTTGCTTTTGTCCAGTGTTAAGCAAAATATGCCTAGATGTTTTGGGACTTTGGGTGACCATACCTCCAATATTTTATGATACGCATTCTTCAATTTCTTTCTGAGAGAAAAAAAACTTTTCCTCATTTATAAGGGACACAGATTTTCTCATTCATTTGCCCTGTGAGCGATTGGAAGGCTCAGTCTATCAAACCTTTGTAGAACAACCTGAAGCAATGTAAGTGTTGATTAAACCTCCTTGTCAAGGTAAAATGAAGCCTGAGAAGAATGTTTCTGGTAAAAATCAGCTACAAAGCTTTAAGGGAGAGCGCCTCTCCTTCTGTGTTTTCCCAAGGTCAAATTATATACCTGAAGAAAAGATCACAGATGTGGCTTTACACATGAAACTTCCACTTATGATGCCAGTAGGGTGAGGGAGAGCAAGGGACTGAACTCCTGGAGAGGGTCACTAGTGACTATGTAGACAGTAAATCCGTTCCACCTTAGCTGGGCTATTATGTTTTATTGAAAAGGTGCAGTGAGTACTTTGCTCTGAAACGTGATAGGGCTGTGAAACAAAGGGGCAAGATGACGCTTTCTAGCAAAATCTGGATGTTTCTTCCTTCACTAGCGCTCTCAAGAAATTTTCATTCAGTCTCAGCAGGCCACGTGGAGGAGTATGTGGGGATAATTTGTACTTTGGTGCTGATTCGTTCTAAGTCACTAAGGAGATGCTGGAAAGAAGGTGCCAAAACAATAAGTGAAATGGGCACCCCAAAGGGTAAGGACTGACTGTAAGTTTTAGAGGAGAATGGAGGTGAAAGACTGCTGCTAAACAATTCCCTCAGTTCCAAAACTGGGACTACAGTTTGGAGATTGAATGACCTAACAAAAAAGAGACAGTAAATTCTGAGGAAACTATAAATGTTTGTGCCCCAAATTGGAATTCTGATTTTTAATTTACTTTTTTTTTTCTGTTGTCTGGTAGTTCTTTCTCTTCCCCGAATGACCTTGCCATTAGAAGTTGAGCAGCGTATATTTAATTTAGAGTAAATACAAAGTTAGGTATTACATAATTAGATCTATGCAGTAACTTAATAAAGCCCTAAAAGAGCCTAAATTTCTTCTTCAAATTTGTGAACAGATTACTTAAATATGAAATGATAAATAAGTAACAAAAAATAATCCCAGAATAACTGTAGACAGATTACATAGCTGAATGCCACCTTTATAGGGTGCAGAATCTCAGGTCTATTGGACATGAGAGATGGAAGAAAGAACATCTAAAATGATTTAAGTCAACATTTTGATATTATAAATATATTTTTAGTCAATCTGCTCGTATTTGTATTCAGTGCTACCATGGTGGTAACATCACATTGGTGAGTCAAAGTACAAAAAGAGAGGCTTTACATTTTCAAAAATGAGTAGGAGAGCAGTTTTCATGCATCTACAGAGATAACAGTAATTGTCACAAGGCTTACTGGAGTTTGTGCAGAAGAAATTTCTCAATCGTTTAGAAATGACTGTCAGATGTAGGACAGCATGCAAACCAAGCAGATCACAAACACAACCCTAGCATAGCTCAAGAACAGAACTCATAAAACTTTTGCAGTACTAACATCGTGAAATAAGAAAATACAATAAGTGATAACGAGGATTCTGGAGAAAATATGTTGCTTTACTACGTATTATGCATAATCATTCACATTGATCACCTAACTGTGGTGGAAAATTAAGTACTGCTGTTTGCCACAGGATAGAAACTTTATGCATAGTCAATCATGTGCCAATTCTTCCTAAAATTAATGACTGGTTTGAAAGGATATATTTTTCTCTGTGGCCACTGATGCCTCAAACCAAGGAAGTACCAAAATGTTTCCAAATTAATTATTTGTTATCACATAACCTCAGTGAAAATAATCTATTGTTTCCTTGTTTATTTTTTAAGAGGGTTAGGAATATTTAAAAATATAAGAATACATACTGTATAAACTGATTTCAGTTTTGACAGGATGTCTTCATCTGCAGCTAATCATAACATTGGTTGTAGACACTATTTGTAGACACCATCTTGTCTAGATAGAAATGAAATTTAGGATGAGTACTTGTTTCCAGGTATTTACCAGCTCTTGTGCTGCAGTGTTCAGCAAAGCTGAACATCAACCGTCAGTACAAATTTTTATTACCGTCTTGTTATCAACTCCAAAAGGTTCAGGATTGTTTATATGTAATGAAATTTTCTCTCGCCCCTGACACTCTCTCTCTTCTGCCTGCAGTCAAAAATATATAAAAAGATTTTCCAAGTGGTTTAAGTTGCTTTCCACTTTGTATGAAAATAACAATTTTGAAGTCCTCTTAGGGATGACGAAGATGAAGAGTGCTGTCAGTGACATCATACTAATTTCTATTTCTGTCACAGTATGTTTGAAGCTTTTATGAAGCAGTTTGAAAGCTAGAAAAAATTATTTTATACATGATAAAGTTCATGACATAATACAGTCACCCGAAGGGTGAATGATAGCAAGCCATTCCTGAAAAAATTTCCAATATATAAAATTTTCTGTAGAAACATATCACTAGAAAGCAGAAAGACACAGAGGCTTTAATTCCGCAGTGTATTAGCTCTTAAATACCTGCCTTCACACTTTAATTTCAACATGAAAATTTACCTTAACTTGATTTAGCCATTTGCTCTTCTCTCAATTTCTTAGTCATCCTGGAGTAATGATGTTCAGTCCTGCCTCAAACACAGCAGTGGAAAGACCATGTTGTCTAAAGAGACGTGGACAGATTGCAGAACCTGCTGCATATTGATTCTGTTACGCATGAGCTACCAATTAAAATAAAGTTCAGTTTTTCATATCCAGAGTCCTGTGCATGAAGAAAGATGTATTCAGATGTATTGAAACTGACAAGTGTTACTTTAAATAATAAATAGATTTTTTTTAAAAAAATTGAACAATACATTTGGAAGCAGAACAAGTGTACATTTCAGGAAAAGTACATGTTATATGGTATTTCTCAAAAAGATCCTGTTTCATTTCATTGTCTTTTTTCCTTGCAAGAAATGTTTTGCCTCCAGTTTGACCCTACTATCAAAATAAGAATGAGTCGTAAATTACTATGCTGCTTAAAATCCAATAATCAATAGGTAAATCTCCCTCAGGGTTGACTAGCTGCAATAAGAATCTACTGGCAATGACAGAAACTGATGTTAAAAAGTAAAATACATTACGTATTTTCCTGCTCCAGTACAAATAAAACCAGACTCCAAATTAATGGAACCCATCAGATATACAGCAAGTTGTTGATGGCAAAAGAAAATAAATAATCTCTTTTGAAACGATAAATCCTCATGTACTTCATAGCAATTTAAAAGTAGATAATGTAAAAGTTTGCACAAATATAAGCCTTCTTTGAAATAGTGTATATTTTGGATGACATCATGCTGAAATACATCTTTTTTAAAACTGATTCATTTGGCTTGTACTATTTTATTAATGGATTAATTATTTCTTTATGCAATTTTCTTCTAAAGAGGCTTGGTGCTAATTTGTTTCTTGTAGCATTACTGTTTAATTAGACAATCACCTTTGTGTCTACATGCTCGTAGAAAAAAAGAGGTGACAGCGTTACACAACAGGTTCATTTAAAACTGAAAAATATAAACTTGAACTAACAAACCAAAATGGGGTTAAAATAGAACTGAGGCCTATTAATAGTGAAATTCTTGATGTTAGCACAACCCCACTGTTGGGGTATAATCCATGTTTTCCCGCATTGGGTGTAACAGAAGTTTTCCAATTACAGCATTATTTAACCTGGTAATCCTTCTAAGACTTGTAAACTCCATGAAAGCCTCGTATTTAAATTTGACCAGATTTTTCTTCCTTTACTCAAGCTCAGTAATGTCTTTTATCCTTTAAAATTCTTACTGTAATCCTTGAGATCGCTTGCAGGATAAAGTGACGCTTATTCTCCTAAGAATGTGAGAATTCTCAATAGATTTTTAACATCAAGAATAATAGATGAATCAGGCTACAGATACACCTGCACATAATGTCATTTGGATGGTGTAACACATAAAATCAGCAAGTTCCTTCAAAAAAGATGAGCTTTGAAACATGTCTGCAGCATACTTCAACAATTCAGGGATTTCTGGGACAACATATGGAGTCAATTCCAAAGTTATGGGTCTCTTCTAAAAAAAAAGTCCCGGTAGCACCTTTATTTTTTCTGTATTGAGAAATCTCCAGAAACATCAATGAGAACAATAATATTCAAAACCTCAATATGCAGTCAAGAGTAGTCTGTTTTGAGTCACACAATGCAGAAGAAATCAAAGCTAGCGAACATTTCTGAACCCTGGGTCTCATATCATTTTATGGCTCTGCTTCTCCACCTGCAAAGTAAGGGGAGTCATAACTATACAGTGCTCAAATGCTCAAAGATTTATAAATGATGAAAAGATATCCCAAACTATTTTTATATACTGTGTTTAAAAATATAAAATAAAACTCAGACATATGAAATATTTTGCAGTGAAAATTATATGCTTACAGGTGGGTTTTTTTTGTAGTTGTGGGTTTGTTTTTTTTTTGTAGTTCTGAGGAGAAGGATCTGGGGGTCCTGGTAGATAGTAAATTATCCATGAGCCAGCAATGTGCCCTTGTCGCCAGGAAGGCCAATGGAATCCTGGGCTGCATAGGGGAGAGTGTGGCCAGTAGGTCGAGGGAGGTCATTCTCCCCCTCTACTCTGCACTGGTGAGGCCACAACTGGAATACTGTGTCCAGTTCTGGGCTCCCCAGTTCAAGAGGGACAGGGAACTGCTGGAGAGAGTCCAGCATAGGGCAACTAAGATGATTGAGGGATTGGAGCATCTCCCTTACGAGGAAAGGCTGAGAGAGCTGGGACTCTTTAGCCTGGAGAAGAGAAGGCTGAGGGGAGACCTTATGGCGTACAAGTATCTAAAGGGTGGGTTGAAGGAGGATGGAGCCACACTCTTTTCAGTGGTTCCCAATGACAGGACGAGGGGCAATGGGCACAAGTTGGAACATAGGAGATTCCGTTCAAATATACGGAAAAACTTCTTTACAGTTAGGGTGACAGAGCACTGGCACAGGCTGCCCAGGGAGGTTGTGGAGTCCCCTTCTCTGGAGATTTTCAAGACCCGCCTGGATGCAGTCCTGAGTAATGTGCTCTGGGCAATCCTGCTTTGGCAGGGGAGTTGGACTAGATGATCTCTAGAGGTCCCTTCCAACTCTGAAAATTCCGTGATTCCGTGATTCCATAACTTCTTTCTACCCCTCTTCTTCATGTGATATTTTCAAGCTTTTTGTCATGAACATGAAGGCTACAGATTTATTATACATTTTTAATAAAACCTCAAATTGTAATGAACTATTCTGAATCTGAAATTTAAAGGAAAAAAGTTCCAAATTACTGAAAGACTTTTCTGAAGTAATGATTGATTGTGCTCCTCTGTTGCTGATTTGATGCAGCACTTCTGGCTTTAGGAATTGTCACTGTTTGTGGCAGTGGAGGAGTAGAGAGCTTTCTCTGTTCTTGTATTTAATTTATTTTTTCAATTAAGGATAAAAAAACATTCACAATCATTTAAAAATAAACTGTTCATACAATTAATCATCCCATTGAAATGTGTTCTTTCCTTCTTTTGTTTGATACTTCAGTAATCTTACTCAGCTTTGCAATGCTTAAATCTTCCTACAATATGTTTCAGTTATTGGCCTAATTAACATAAAGCTTTACATGATTGAGTAATCAGTGCAAATGAGATATCAACAGGGGCCACTGACCTAATGTGCAGACAATCCCAAAAACCAGATCCCCAATGTTTTACAATGAATTCAGAATGTGGAGTCAGCACCACATATGCTGCATGGCTGAGCCCTTGGTTTAAAAATATTTCTCTTGCAGTTTAGAAGTGTAGAGAGGACTTGAGTGCGCCCAGAACACTTCACGGTGTCTCACTCCTATCAAAGCATGGAGGTGCTGATTTATGAGAAGCTCAACATGAGCCAGCAATGCGCAATCGCAGCCCAGAAGGCCAACTGTATCCTGGGCTTCATCAGAAGTGCGGACAGCACTCTGTGAATTCTGCCTCTCTACTCTACTCTGGTGAGACCCCACCTGGAGTACTGTGTCCAGCTCTGGAGCCCCCAACACAGGAAAGGCATGGACCTGTTGGAGCAGGTCCAGAGGAGGGCCACAAAGATGACCAGAAGGCTGGAGCACCTCTCCTATGAGGACAGGCTGAGAGAGTTGGGGTTGTTCAGCCTGGAGAAGAGAAGGCTCCAGGGAAACCTTATAGCAGCCTTCCAGTACCTAAAGGGGGCCTACAGGAGAGCTGGGGAAGGATGTTTTACAAGGGCATGCAGTGATAGGATAAGGGGGAATGGCTTCAAAGTAGAAGAAGCTAGATTTAGATTAGACATTAGGAAGAAATTTTTGACTTCGAGGGTGATGAGGCACTGGAACAGGTTTCCCAGAGAAGTTGTGGAAGATCCATCCCTGGAGGCCAGGCTGGATGGGACTTTGAGTAACCTGGTCTAGTGGGAGGTGTCCCTGCCTATGGCAGGGGTATTGGAACTCGATGATCTCTTCTAGGTCTTTTCCAACCTAAACCATTCTATGACTCTACGATTCTCAGCTCTGCTTAACTCTATGATTTGTGTTCAGAAATACGAGGCCTGATTCCATTGGACTAAGGTCAGGAGCATGTCTGTTGCTAAAATTTAGGGATGATGGATATGAAAACACTCTTCAAAATACATGCAAGAATACCGGTTTGGGTTTCCTCTGAGATATCTGCTTGTGATGATCTATTTTAAGAATGAATAAGCTGTGTGGCTCATAGCAGTGTGGTTTGCCTTGTTAGAAACTTTACAGTTTAAGCAGTTGTTTGATCTGCCTCAGCTCTCTTTGCTTGAAACCTTACAATAAGCGTGCAGAAGTTTCTTCCCCTGACTTCCTGGTTTATTCCATTACAACCCAGAACTGTCACCCACAGGTAGACCAAAGCCACCCTTACCCAGGTAATACAACGTGGTTTGCCCCAGGCCAGCAACTTTTTGCTTGTGTCTGAAAGCATGAATGACACTGGTAAGGTCCTTTTTTCTCTCTGATATTAGATGACAGGTGGAATCAAGTCCTGTTTGCTGGAAGGTTTTGCTGGCTTCGGAAAAATAGTCTTTGTAATATTTCAGAGTGAACAAGTGAGCACTTCAAAGCACCAATGTGGGGTTGCTTGCCATTGTCTTTCATTTTTGCCCCCTGTGTACAGCTTTGGAAAGTGGAACAAAGAGGGACGTATTGGAAGAGGCTTCTGGTGGTTTCCATTTATTTATTTATTCATTCATTCATTCATTCATTCACGTATTTTGCAAAAGTGCTATTTATTTTATTTGTGCATAGCAGATAAAATTAATTACTGCACTGCAGATAATAGCACATAAAGGTCATCCTTTGAATTGTGTTTCACTTTGGTATCTTTTTCATGCTTTGAAGATAATGGTGTGATGTTGTTTTTACACTGTGGAGTGCGTTTCTATCCCTTGGGAAGCATATTGAGAAAACAAAATAATGGTAACAGGATGGTGCAGCATAGCTGTTCTGCAATGTTTGTCCCTGCTTTAAATGTCTCTGCTGCTTAAAGTGGTGCCTGATGCCAGTGCAGAGGCTCCTCAGTCTGTAAACGTGAAGGCATCGATCCGAGGACGCTGAAATAGATGTGTCTGTGTGTGAGAAAAGGGATGTGTTGGGTTGGAGGTTATTAAATTATTCCAAATGGTTTGCTGCTGTGGTGCCTTTCTGCAACAGCCTTCCTGTGCCTCCCCCTCGCACCCAGCGCTGGGTGAGGAACGTCAGTTCAAAATGGGTCTGGGATCATGGAAAGGTGTTTTATTTATCAAGTGTTTTTCCCCATACACAGAGAAGGACTGTAAATGAGGCTACCTGGGAGAAAAGTGTTAGATTTTGTCAGTACACACATTGCATTTTTTTTTCTTTGGACAAGTGCTATGGGTTTACTAATGGTCACAGAGCATATGGTTCAGCTTCTCCTCCTTGAACTGCGCAACAAATGTGTCACACTGTCAATGAAGATGCAGATAGCAAGCAGTGTGTGTTCAGGGACTACTTTGGAAAAGATTTCATCTTTTTTTAATCTCTTCAAGCTGGGACAGGTATAATTGTCACATGATGGAGTTGGCTGGGCCCCACCATCATGTTTGGTCACATTGTGGGCCCGTGTGGGTCCTGTGCTGGAGACAGTGCGATGTGCCAAAACTTCAGGGGCCGGGGAGGTGCCCACATGTGCCCATGGTGTGGCTTTACAGCTTCTCCCTGCTGCCTGCAAAGCTGCTGGGAAGGGGTGAGCTGACAGGACTGTGGCAATGAAGGGAGAAGATGATGACTGAGGGATGATGTGAGGAACTCAGGGGATGGATGTTGATAAGGGCTTAAGCTCCATCTCCTCTTCTTGAAAACTAGCTCCTGGAGTTTGTTAGAGTTGCTAAGAGATGATCGTACAGCCTAGACAAGCATTTTTTGGTGAATGCAAAGAAGTCACTGAAAAAGAGAGAAAGGTGGTCCCATTACAGCTTACCTTCTGATGGTAAGAAGTCTGTAAAGGCAAAGTAATTTCTGGCCTGTGAAATAACAAAAAAACATTTAATTTGAAAGATGCTGTTTTCAAATGTATGTATTTTAAGTCTTTTGGGAGAATCGGTGGTTTAGTAGGAATGGTAATGATGTTTGGAAATTTCTCCTTGTAGTTAATGCTTAAAATTCACCCTGTTTAATGCTATCCAAAAAGGTACATAATTTATCCAATAGTTGCCTAGCCTATTTCATTTTTCATTAATTAACAATTAACAATCTAAGTCTAAGTCTGTTGTAGAGAAGGAACCTGAGTCCTAACAGTAGTCATGACACCATGTGTTGGTGGGCTATAGTGAATGTCATCTGTCTATGGCCATACAGTTACAGAGAACATTACTATCCTTTTCTCAAGAGCATGGTCATCCCTAAGAGAAACTGAGATAACCCTGTTGGAATATCAACCCAACATTCAAATAATGATGTGGCTTGCAAACAGGATCCTTATATAGAAACTTAAAGAAAAGCTATTTACTGCACTAACTTCAGCTGTTGTTGGTGATGGGCTAAGTTCTCTCTAGGGATATATAAGCTATACAAAAGCAAGAGATATCCTACTTCGCATTACGAACAAGCCTTGCGTAGGTCAGAGGTGATAAATTTGAAGCTGTTTAGAACACATCTGGGTCATCTGCACCCAGTGAAGGATGCAGTATATCAAAAGTACTTATAATAAGCTGCAAAATAGTTTGAATTACCTCTGATGCCTTTGATAATTACCATGTGATCCTTGGCTATTGATAGAAGTGTTTCAAAGGAGACATAGTGCTGAGTCTCGAGGACGTTGTTAGTGCTGATGAGATTGCTTATAATCAGTAAGTGGTTCATCATGCTGTTAAAAGCCAGTCGAGAAAGCCAATAATACAGAAAAAAAGCCTCAAAGGAATGGTGTCACTGTGTCTCACATTACTCATGTTGTTAGATGGATTCTCATAGTAGCTTTTCTTCTGGAAATAATTCTTCATGAGAAGCAATATTTGTCTCATTAAATGTTTGTGCCATGTAATAGGACCCAGGCCTGAAGAACGTAAGCAAAGAATCGGTGAGATATTTCAAAACCCAGAAAGACTTGTGATCCTACCAATTTCAGTGAAAGAACAATAAATATAAGGTAAATGTGCAATTAGAAAAAAAAATTCCAATAGTGAACTCCTTTGTTTTTCATCCTTAATTTACTACAGTTATTTAAAGAAGATTCAGCATGTTTTGACAGTGATTGCCCTGCCAACAGAGTAAGGCTGTAGGAAAAAATCATGCGCGCCGTGAGAGCCCCTTCAATTTTGGGAGGTGTCTGGCTCTTGTCCCACTGGTTACTAAACCTAAAGGTAATAAAAGCCACTGTATAATTCTGACATCCTGTCACGGACTTTTAAGAGGTCCAATAAACTACCTGTGGATATCCAAGACAACTGCTCTGAAACAATGAAAATAATTCAGCAGTCCAGGTTTATTTGTGGTGTTTGTTTGTTTGTTTGTTTTTTCTGTAAACAGTTGTACAGCATAGTTCTTTCAGGACAGGTCTACTACTCTCCGTAGCTACTCTATGACTGGAGGATCTGTGGGGTACTTTCTTCAGCAATCGACCCCCTTCGTTTCTTAAAGGGAAATTGTCTAATCAAAGGCACTGCTAAAAATGGATTCTTTGTGAATTCAGAATAACTTAAAAATAATCGGGGATCAGCTGAGTGTTCTGTTTGGTGCTGAGACAGGCTGCAGCCCAAACAGGCTGCCTGTGAGCGGAGGCCCTGCATTGGTTTCAATGGCAGCTGGGCTCTCACCTGCCTTGGAGGATGTGGGCCTTGTGGAGGGGGATCAAAGGGTAAAACCCTTCAAGAGTAGTGGCTTTCAGAGCTGCCATGCATCTTTTGAAGGCTGGAGTCTGTTAACTCATTTAACTAGATCATTTGATCTGCTTTTTCTCATGACAGCAGACAAAGGTTCACTTCCTTCTGGAGATCTGTGCAGCAGAGCACATTTGGGCACAATTTCATCATTTTATACCCAATAATTCTCAAGTCTAAAGAGAGACAGTAGGAGCACAGTAGGTTCAGACCTATTCAACAACGCAGGAAGCTGAACTGCTTCCAGAGCGCTTTCTTTGTCTGCTGGCAGACTCCCCGAGACAGGATATTATGGGAAGACACCTCTCTCCCTCCTCCACCGCTCGTCTCCAGCCCTTTATGTAAGAGATTCTGCACTCTTTTATTCTCGCGGCAAAGAGGTGTCTCTGCGGCCACATTCAAGGCTGTCCTCCCCAGAAGGGCGGCGCGGGAGGTGTGAGTATTAAACACAGGATGACTCATAGGATTGCCCTGGGACTTTCGCAGGTGACCTGTGGCGCTTCATCTGCCAGAGAACAAAGCACCCCTGCAGAATAACACCACGGGACTTGGCTAGCCCGGCCACGGGTGGTCCCCTGAGGGGGAACGGGCAGCAGCGTGCCCCCGTCCCTCCAGCCCTTGTGACTGGAAGTAGGTCTTGTGGCAAAACGCAGTATCAAATACTGGACTGCCTTCTCCAGAGCAAGCACAGATACTGTATGGTTTTTATGTGTTTCCTACTGATGCAGGGAGCAGGTCTTCTCATCACCCTTATCGACCCACTCAGTGCAAAAGAGTACTGACGGTAATCAGCTGTGTCAAGGCCGGGAATATTTTCTTTGCATCAGCACAAGATGGGCAACCATGGTAGTAGGGGGAAATTTGTTGCGAAGCCTACCTAATCTCTGCCAGTCACAGGTATCTGCTGATGCCTTAGGAAGGCATCTGGCTTTTAGATACCAAATCACTTCATGCAGCATCCTGGGCAAGATATCTCTTACTGCCGTGAGCTCTGCTCTGTCACCAGAGCTTAAGAAGTGCTGAAATCCATGTGCTGAAGCAGCCAGCCCTTTCCCGAGGTGACCACAAATAGAAATGAACTTCTTTACGTTATTTCTGGCCACTCATAATTCGAATCAGAACTCCTTCCAGTCTGACCTGGAATAACAGTACCACTTTGTATCCTAAGGACTGTCTTTTCCTTGTTTCTGAATGTTTGGCAGTCTTCCTCCCTCCTCATATAGAAGCAGGGAGCACATCTGCACCCCAATGCTCTATGGTAAGAGCAGAGGACTCATAAAATCGTAATTTCCTATAGCACTTATAAGGCTCGTGTAGCCTTTCTCCAAACCCATGAGACAGTATCACCTAATCTAGCACAACAGCTTTTGTCACTGCCATAGCATCAACTAACTTTAGCCTTCATCCGTAATTTTAAACTTGGAAGATTTACATCTCAGTGAAGCCTTGGATGAGCCAGTTTTCTTCCTAAAAGCTTCTGTCTCAGCTAGATGAGGTAATGCTGAATATTTTAGATCCTGGGAGGCTTTTGTGGTTTCATATCTAGATTGGTCAAAAAAGCTGATGAATTTGTGCTGATCGTTGGGTTAAAGAATTTATTCTGCTTACTCTGCTGAAATCACTATGGCTGTGCTATTACAGACCAGTTGTTACAAGTGTATGAGGCCTTGCCCAGAAGGATGTCTAAAATGGCTACTATTTCTGTACCAGAAACATTTTTTAATAGACTTGGGTCATTTCTGATAGTTGAGATTTGCAGAGCTAGTATTTGGAGCAGAGCTCAGTGTTCAACTTTGGGAGGCAAATTTGGATTCATTGCCCAGATTTGGAGGTCAGTTAGGCATTTCTTTTTAACTGACCCTCTTTTTCTCAAAACCTTGGGAAGGGTGGGAAGCTCTTTGGTAAGAGAGTGAGAGTAATTCTGGTGAGAATTACTTAACCATACCTTGAATAAATCAGAGTCATAGAATCATAGAAAGGTTTGAGTTGGAAGGGACCTTTAAAGGTCATCTAGTCCAACACCCCTGCAATGAGCAGGGACTTCTTCAACTAGATCAGGTTGCTTAGAGCCCCGTCCAACCTGACCTTGAGTGTTTCCAGAGATGGGGCATCTACCACCTCTCTGGGCAACCTGTGCCAGTGTTTCACCACCCTCATTGTAAAAATAATTCTTCCTCATATGTAGTCTGAATCTACTCTCTTTTAGTTTAAAACCATTACTGCTTGTCCTATCACAACAGGCCCTGCTAAAAAGTCTGTCCCCAAACAAAACACCTGACCAACCTTCCTCCCTACCTGTATTCCAATTTTCTTGCTAAAGGCTCCTGGCTTTGCAAGTAGCAAGATTATAGAAAATTGAAATTACTTTCTGGCTATTATAGGCTTTTAGACTTATGACTGGATAGATGTCAAAGTGAGTTTTTAGAGGTTTCCATTAGCACAACTCTTCTGTTATAGTGCAGGTGTTTACTAGAATGGGTGCCAGTTGCCCTCCTGTTTGATACTGCAGTCTGCAATTGCAGCGAGTTGCTGGATACCTGGTGATGCCACACAGCTGTTTCTGCCTGTTTACACTGTGGAACAGATACTGATTGCCACACTTCTTTCCAAATGCTGCCATGCCTAATCCTTCTCTCTTTAACCTTGAAAAGTCAGGATCACACAGAGCAGTACAGTCTACTGCATAATCCATACAGAAATGTAAGTAATGCAGTAGCGCTTTCTTTCACTGAAGTACTTCACAAAAAGACTTGATTCCTCACAAACCTTCCTGTGAGCTCAACAGCAAAGTGATGCCTAGCTGGACACATACTTGGGACAAGTTTAAAGGGAATTCTATTGGTAATCAAAGAGATCTAAACTTAATAAATATAAGTAATGGACTTTACATTTTGTGTAATTGGGGTGCTCAGTGATTATTAGATAGCTGATAGGGAGAGAATTAAGGCTTAATGTAGATTTCAATGTTTTTGATTTGACATAGGGCATGCAATTTTTATGTGGTACTGTAACATTTATAAGCTGCTTCAAGTGCTTCATGCAGGCGTGCTGTCAAAGTTTTCTTATTACAGTTATGCATAATAACAATACAGTTATATGAAAATGATAGTGCTTAGGTAATCACAGTACCAGGAGCATTTGCCCTCTATTCTGAAGAGCAGAGAAGTGAAAAAGTGCTGGATTTGGGGAGAGGAAGTTAATATGTGCCCTTGCAGAACACCCTTCTTTCACCAGGTTTGCATACATCTCATCACGTTTCTTCTGTGGCTCAGTTATACTCCTGTCCAATTCAGCAGAAGAACTAGCTCTGCTTGACATTGGGGGACAGATCTGAACTTTCATAGAATCATGGAATGGTTTAGGTTGGAAAGGACCTTGAAGATCATCGAGTTCCAACCCCCCTGCCATAGGCAGGGACACCTCCCACTAGACCAGGCTGCCCAAGGCCACGTCCAGCCTGGCCTTGAACACCTCCAGGGATGGGGCCTCAGCAACCTCTCTGGGCAACCTGTTCCAGTGCCTTACCACCGTTAAAGTGAAAAATTTCGTCCTAATGTTTAATCTAAACCTGCCCTCTTCCAGTTGGGTATTCTCATGGGAGGATGTGCATAAGCATACACTAATTTTCTCTGCTTGCCTCACTCTTTTCAAATTCAAATAGTACTTAGCATTGGTCTGACTGGTGAGCTTCACGCTGCACAGGCTGCCAGTCACGCCTGGCTTTAAACATGTTAGTTTCCAGATAAGTAGTATTTTCTGTAGCAGCTTTATTCTCATGCTGAAGGTATGTCCCATGGCCCTAGGTGTTAGGAAGTATACCCATGACACAGGTCCTTCCAGACTTTTTGTCTATCCTCTGCAAAAGACACTAAGCAAATGTTTCCCATGCAGTATGCGGTTGCTCAGTACCATAAAGCATACACAGCAGTAAGCGTGCTTGCTGATGTTTCTTCAAGACCACTTTTTAGTCTATGTGACTTAAGTAGTCTTCCCTTCTACTCTTTTACATTGCCGAAATATGCTCTAACTGCTAAGTGAGGGGACCTTACTTGGTGGTCAATAATTTTGTCCAACCCTTCAAATTCTTCCCATGAAAACTGGTGAACCCCAAAACACAGCTTGTTGACTCATATATAATGGCATCCTATCTGGTCTTCCTTTTCTTCTTTCTAGTGAAGTCCTCCTTCAGTGAAATCAGACCAGAAACACGTGTTGGTTTATGCACTAACACCTCTTCTTTGAGTAAGTGCTGAATGCTGGATATAGGGGTAGGCATGTCTGATCTTCTCCTTCCAAACAAGCAGCTTAGACTTCCAAAAGTATTTGAAAAATGTTGCACCTATAGTATTTAACATGTCAAAACATGTAATTTTTTACCTGGTTAATACTTAGCTCCTACTCTTGCCTTCTATTGCATTTAACATAAAATACAACGTAGTTCTGAGTTTTATATTTCATGATTAACTCTTGGCTAGTTTATATTGGTTTTTGAGACTTTATGTACCTTAGCAGATGGTGCTAAAATTTCTGTGAATAGTTTCATTTCATTTCTTCCCACTTTCTTAGCATCACCCTTTGCTTTTAATTATTTTTCTTGCAAACTAGCTGATGCAAACTAGCTGAACATGCTGATGACAATGGATTGCAGTTACAATACAAACTTTAGGAGGTCAAAATGTGAAGCAATTAACTGATTTTTAAAGGAAAACTTTTCAAGAATGTGTCAACCTTTTAATTGCTGGTTATTTTATTTACATATATATTAAAAAGTCCATATATATATATTATATATATATATTAAAAAGTGTGATAGATATTCCTGAAGTCTGGTTATGTATCATCTTGGGCAAACTGGGGCTCTAGTCACAATCATACTGAAAAAGAGGAACACAAGGATGAACTCTATCAGGCTCCAGTTCTGCAAAAATGTCTTTTTGTGTGAAATCCATGCAGAGTAGGGGCCTTTGTCAAAAAACCCCACTAGAAGAATTACGTCTTAACTTCATTTTCAAACATCTAAATATGTAGTATTTTCTCAGGTGTACAATATGTTCTATTAGTAGGACCAGAAACGTCTGTAGGCTAATTTCAGTCTTTCATTCTGAAAGTTAAATACTTTCAGGCAGGATTCAACTGACAAATATGGGTGTGAAGTGCCATTTAAGATACTGCTGGCTAATATAACACAAGATTTTTAGGAAACTCTCTGCCTTATGAAGTGGTAGCTAAGGTTAGGCAGGGTACCTCATGGTGCTCAAAGTGATGCTGGGTGTCTTAGATGAGATAACTGAATCCAGAATTTAGCACTGACACAGCTTCTGAATTTCCACCACCTTTGAAGTCACAAACATATCATAGCATATGCATTGCATCACATCATCTTCAGGAGTTTAATTTTAGGCAGTCAAAAAAAAAATATTGTTCTACATACTAAAGTACTGGCAAAAACAAATAATGAGAATTTTCATAGTGGTGTGGTCCAAAAATAGTATTCTTGCTGTCCTATCTGTTATTAATGACAATCTCCACACCTTGCAATCTTGTATTTTCTGCATCATTTGCTGCAGTATTTTGAATGTCACACTATTAAAAAATTGCATCTGTCAATGTGAGGAGTAGTTTTACAAGGTCTTGTTGATGACAGCAGTATCTGAGTTTTAAAAAACAGCTTAAGGAACATTAATTTTCAGGTGACTTTTTCATAGACAGAAATCATGAACCAAGTTTAATTCATCATATTTTAATAACATTTCTTTATATGAAGAAAATTCTATTTGTTTGGATTTTTTTTTCTTCCAAACATATTAGAAGTGTCTAAACCCTACTTAATTTTAGAAATATGCCAGTAATTCACATGATATAAACTTTCTCATCTAAGAATTTTGGTTAATTTACCTGGAGCCCAAAGCTTAATCCAATTGAATTTTAATTAAAAAAAAAGAAATACATGCGTTCCAACTGATGACAAAAAGTTATTCGCTCTCTCATGGTTGTAAAATCTCAACATTTTCCTCTATTTTTAGAACTTCCTATGCCTTTCAACAGCTACCCTTTACATTCTTGCAAGCCACAACTTTTCAGTCTCCTTTTTCACAACAGTTACACTGCCCCACTCCTCCTCAGCTCCATTAAAAACATCTCTTTCACTCTACTCAACAGTGAAGCATTAATTTCTTTTACCTGGGCACCAGCATCGTTTGCCATCAAATAAAAAAAAAAAAGGTCCAACTTCTTTGATAGAGTTGCACAGGTTTCAGGTTTGTTTTTATAAAAAAGGAAAAGCTATATTTAGGTAGAGTTGCATTTACTGAACTGCAGCCTGAAGCTGAAACTAGTTTTCATTTTGAAGTTCTGTTTTCCCCAGCTGTAGTACTGGCTTGTAATATTGGCTCTACATAAAAAAGACCAAATTCATGCTGGAAGTAGAAACGCGCATCTTCTGAAAATCTCAAAATTAAAATAAAGTCATCTATGCGTCATCCCCTTCTCTGAAATTCTGACTTTAACCAGTGCATCTCCATTGCTCAAAATAGCCCCTTACTGACATGCCAAAATTAATCTCTGTGCACACCTATATGATGCTTATATTATAGGAACATAAGCTGTATTAGAGCAAAGCCAGAAGTGATTCTGCAGTTTTACAGTGTGTGGGTCAGTTCTAACCTGGCTAGTGGGAGTTTTTTCTCTGCTGCAGAAGCATGGGGACATTATTCTATGTGTGTGCATGGAAATATGCAAAGAAAGATATAATTGAACACTTATTTGCCCTGATATTTAAAAGCATTCAGTAATATCCAAAGTTTATATGGCTGTGAACAACAGGGTCTGATGTTAATTCTTCCCTTAATTTTGCAAGGAATGTTGACCATCTCTTTTGACCATTCATTTGTCCTTGCAGTTGCTATCATAGGTAAATTAAAAACATTTTGGCTTTTTCCTGTATAATTTAATAGAGATAAGATGCTTAAAGGTTTTGTGTTGGTATTTTGACTTGCCCCTGGTATTCTTTTTTCACTGGGTTTTGCCTGAAGAAGAAATAGGGCTTTTCTTAAGCCATCAGGAACATATGTTTTTAGTAGAGTCATTGCCTCCTCATTTGAAGAGCTTCAGATATCTTTTCCGAGAACAAGGATTAAGTAAAAATAAAAACTTCTCTCAGTAGAAAGAAAAATGAAAAGAACAAATGACAAAGCTTAAATACATAATAACATCCTTTGGATTATCTAGGAAATATATTTAATGGAAGCATTCAGTTGCAAAGCCTCCTGTGTTTTGGCATTTTTTAAATTTTAATAAAATGTTTACAGGACATTACCTGCATTTTTATACCCACACATACATTTTACTGGTACTGCTGTACCTGTTTTGCCCTTTTTACTTGGTCTAATAAAAGACCGTGAGTAGTTACAATGAATAATGTATTTGAAAAACGCTGTCCTTCTTTTCCCTTTGTGAGCCAGTAGCGTGTTCTTCCAGTTTTCCAGCACTTACTTGCCTGTGGCTTTTCCAAGACAGCTGCACAATATGATAGGCTTCATCCAAAGTATCATGCATTCTTTCATCTTCATTCTCTCAATAGTTTATTTTACAGTGTCTTCACCGCTTTCTATCTATTCACACTTCTTTTCTTTATCTTTGTAAAGACTGGTTTGAAAAGGGATTTCAGTATCACAATCATTACTGAAACATCACTAATTTAATCTCTCTTCATTTATTAATATGCTTTCTCTTTCTTGTAGCTCTTGGGTTTGATGTTTATAAAAGCTCCTATTCCTCTTAACCTCTAAGGAATAAGAATTTTATTTTTTTTAAACCTACACTATC
Source organism: Anarhynchus alexandrinus (assembly GCA_008711295.1). NCBI lineage: Eukaryota > Metazoa > Chordata > Aves > Charadriiformes > Charadriidae > Anarhynchus > Anarhynchus alexandrinus. Next base: position 380,034 of record VUYV01000102.1, on the reverse strand, counting down.
AACCATGTGTTTCTGCTTGTCTTCCTTTTCGTCTGCTGATTTTCACTCAGGTTTACTGATCCGTTAGCATGAGACTCATGTCACCAGGTTTCTCATGAATACCAGAATACCTCTGTCTAAATTTTCTGCTCAGCTATGCATCCATAACTGAATGCATTAACATCACAGAAGTGAATAAATATTTAATTAATAGCAATATCTGAGGTTGAGGGGTCAGAATCTGTTGCAGGTAAACATTGTTGCCTGATAGAGCTGACTGGTGAGGACCCTCACCTAATATGGGCTTTAATTTTAGTCTCCTAATTCACTTTAATTTGTTTTGTCTCCTAAACTGTTTTCATGGAAGTGCAAGTGGAAAGAGTTAGGTACCTCAGAGGTGTCCAAAGAAAGAGACGTTCTGCCTGAATCTGTGTATTTACGTTGGATGGACACGCTATCCCCCTGCAGGCATTTCCCCTTCTCCATTTGCTATATGAGAAACTTGATTGTTTCCTTAGATAACTGCTTCACTGCCTAAAATTTGAGTGCAAATTAGCTGCCCGAGTCTGGCAGATTGAGCCGACAAGGCTCAGCACAGGCATAAAATCTTGCTTAAGAGAAACGTAATTTGCATGGCAAAATGAGCTTGTAGTGGTGCTGTAGATTGCTCAAGATATTTGCTCAGCTCCAGGTCAGCCCTTTGTAAACCAGCTCGTACCTGGTTTAGGAATTATGTGTGGCTCAAGCACCTGTGTTAAGCAGACTGCCCTATCTAGGAAGTGAACGGGGAAGCAATTAAATCTCCTAGTCACAGAGCAACTGGGACTGTCTTTGTTTTCATTTGAATTTCACAGCCCTTTCTTTATAGCTTGGCTAAGCCCAATGCATATTTAAAGAATGGTACAAGGGATAATATTTTAGTGTGGAAAACTGTGAAAACAATTTAAACAAGTCTTTCAGTTAAGCTTAAAATTGTTTTCTGGCTTGTATCCAGACAAGTAAGGCACAGAGAAGTGCCTACCATTTTATATCCAATCTATTATTTTTGGAATAACAACAGCTGAAGGAAAAAACTCTAACTGAAGATGCACATACACGCGCTTTCACATGTGCTCACAGTAGCAAGCGCTATTTTTTTAATCGTCTGCAAAAGCCTATCTCCAACTGTTTTTCAAGTGTGCATTGACATGCTGGTTAGAAGAAATTTTGGTTAAATGAGAAATGAGAATTATTGTTGCATATAGTGACCATCAGAAAATACTCCCCCCCGCCCCCGATTCCAAGCTGCTGTTTGCTGATCAGCAAAGTTTTTCTCTGTAGAGATTAATTTCAACACAGGATAAGCTTAATGATATTTTTGTTTACTTACCTGTTTGGTTAAATGGCAGGTACAAAGACTGTAGATTTAGAATACGCTGGAAAATAACTTTTCTAGATAGACTGAAAAGGACTACATTGCCCATAGATCTCGAATGTATCACTGATTAGGAAGCTTTCTGAAGGTTCTAGTTCTTGGAGCAATATAGAATCACAGAATAGTTTGGGTTGGAATGGTCATCTAGTCCAACACTCCTGCAATGAGCAGGGGCATCTTCAAATAGATCAGGTTGCTCAGAGCTCCATCCAACCTGACCTTGAATGTTTCTTTCCAGGGTTGGAGCATCTGCCACTTCACTGGGCAACCTGTGCCAGTGTTTCACCACCCTCATTGTAAAAATAATTCTTCCTCATATGTAGTCTGAATCTACCCTCTTTTAGTTTAAAACCATTACCCCTTGTCCTATCGCAACAGGCCGTACTAAAAAGTTTGTCCCCATCTTTCCTGTGAGGCCCCTTTAGGTACTGGAAGGCCGCTATAAGGTGTCCCCAGTCTTCTCTTCTCCAGGCTGAACAAGCCCAACTCTCTCAGCCTGTCCTCATAGGAAAGGTGCTCCAGCCCTCTGAGCATTTTTGTGGCCCTTCTCTGGACCTGCTCCAATATGTCCATGTGTTTTCTGTGCTGACGCTTCCGGAGCTGGACACGCTACTCCAGGTGGGGTCTCATGTAGTGGAGTAGAGGGACAGAATCACCTCCCTCGACCTGCTGGCCACACTTCTTTTGATGCAGCCCAGGACATGGTTGGGCTTCTAGGCTGGAAGTGCACACTACCGGCTCGTGTCCAGCTTTTGATTCACCAGTACCCCCATGTCCTTCTCCTCACGGCTGCTCTCAATCCCTTCATCCCCCAGCCTCTATTGATACCAGTGATTGCCCCAGCCCAGGTGCAGGACCTTGTACTTGGCCTTATTGAACCTCATGAGGTTCACACGGGCCCACTTCGCGAGTGAGAAATTCTGATAAATATCAGAAACCCATTTATAGTTTTTAGTATGTTCTTAGCTCTAGGGTCTGCAAGAAAAAATTCAGGAAACCATTCAAAAATGATGTTTAAATGCTCAAAAAACAGAAAGCAAAGTAAAGGCACCCAAACAGCGTTCTTCTCCCACCCACCCTAAATGCTGCCTTGTAGTGTGTGGGGACCTGGTTCAAGAACTGTGAATGTATGGAATCAGCAATAATGTGAAGGCTGTGTCAAATGCTTCAGCTTTTTTTTCTTTTGCTTTCCCCGCCCTGTAATATGTTGATAATTTTCCTGTTCAGAAATAAAAAATGTTGTATCACAGGAGTGGTGGAGTTGCTGATGGTGAGCCAGTGTCTGAGATTGTAATTCTGTAGCATCAGAAAACTGTACTGCTAGCTCAAGAGAACAAAATAAATGAAGGAGAAAGAGAAACAATTAGTACTGGAGGAAATATCCGTGCTCCTGGGACTTTCTGCAGAAAGGATTCATACTGGCATTGAAGAGGTATGTGTTGGCCAGAAGTCTTGAACATCTGCCCCAATCCCCAATGTCATTCATAATCTATATGGAGAATTAAAAATAAGTATTAACAGTTGAATGTTTTTACTATGCCCTTATTGGTTGTGATTTTATACACTGGATGTTGGATGGCCTCAGTACATCTTCAGAGAGGCAAGTAAATGGGGAGACAAAGCACAGAAATAGTTATTTAAATTACTTGATTATGTTGGGGCTTGCACATGTGCACAAACAGAGTTGAGGAGCTGATGGAGAAATCTGAGAGAGATGCTAATTCACAGCAATATACATATCTATTGTATGTTTTTATTCCTGACATTTATGAGCAAAGAATATTAACCAAAAGCACGAGCTAAAAAGGCTGAAGAAAGATATCTTGACTTCCTTGGCAAGGTGCTTGTAGTACTCAGACAGTACTTAAAAAGACAACCAAAACAGACTCAGAATATCGTTGCTGATATTCCCTCTGGACAGATAACTTTAACAGATAGCTAGCTATTTAGAGGCAGGATAACAGTATTGGCACGTGGCCATTGGAGGGCACTTAACAGTATCAGTTTGCTAAAAGACTTGTCAGTTGGTATGCTGATATCGAGACGCTGTTTGTTTCATTTCCCAAGAATGCATTTGGCTAACCTAAATCAACTGCAATCTGATCTACTTTTTCTGGTGGCTGCATGAACCATAAATAAATTTCATTGTTGTAAATGTCAATCTCCTTAACAAATCTCATCTAAGCAATCTCTTGCAAAGCAATATCCTTCCAGTTCATTCTTTTTTCAATTTCCCACTTAATAAAACATGAGGTTGTCCTGGAAACTCAGAAAGCTGGCAGAAATGAATTATCTCCTCAAAACTTTTGGATAAGTTGTACCTTTTCTTTCCTTATGACTTATTGAACTGATCTACGATCTGGTCCTATTCTGCCACATTGCAAAAGAAGATGCTGACTGTGACACAGATTTATGGCATTTTGGCATTAGCTATACCAGGTACTTCTCCTGATGGATTAACTTAATTTAGGTAAGATGTCTGTTGGAACTCTTTTTTTTTCCTCCCATATAAATTAAAAGACCCCGAGTTGCACTGGCTAAAATATGTGTAACAGTCAGGCTTTGAGGATCAGTATGGAATTGAGTTGCACTTTATTTGTGCTAGAGGTAGTTGCCATATCAAAGATAAAGCCAGTACCTAATACCTGTCTGTTAAGTGTGGAAAGGTAAAAGCCTTTCTCTCTGGTTTGCTGCCTAAACAAGGGGAAGGAATGTCCAGAGATTTGAAGAGGAAGAGATGGTGCATGTGCTATGTCCAAGGCGAGGACACAATGCTTAATGCACGTGAGTAAGCTAGACATTCAGGAACTGTTTCAACTGAACAAACTGCATGCAGATGTGAGTTTTTGAAAAACAGTAGATGGAAGAAGTAGCATATGAGAATTGCACACTCCCAGGCCACAACAATGGAATTAGCACGGCAAATTTCATGCTCATTTTTCCTGTTTCCTGAAACGGTAAAGAAGTAGAGCGTGATAGCCCTACTTGAAACCTTCAGAAAAGTACCAAGCAGGCTGTGCCCGGGACGTTTGCAAAACATGGTTGCACTGTACAGCCTGGTCCAGCACATCCCCGCCAGTGCGAGGCAGTCGGGCAGACAGATCTGCACTGCCGAAGGATGGGCTTCCGCCACCGCTGCTTCCCTTCCATTTTAACTGGTGGGTGGGAGCTGTATCAACAATTGCAGCTTTTAAGAGGATTGTCACTCTTAACACTCTTTGTGGGTAGTATTTTCCTAGTCCTGATGGTCTGAGGGCAAAATGAGGTACGTTGGTTGAATGAATACCTTTTGTTAAAACTACCATTGTAGCAGGAAGAAGGAGACAATACAGCCATTACTGGGAATCGTTTCAGTGATGTGGCCTAATGAACATAAAACTAATTCTTTTTGGTACCAATTTGCATCTGAGATATTATGATTCTTGAAATGTTTTTTTTTTCCCCCTCCCTTTATATAACCAGCTGCCACTTTTTGAAGAAGCGTGTCCTTTTCCCTGAAATACAGTCACTATTTTGTACTTGTGCCCTGAGTGCACCCATGGGCCCTGATGGCCCTGCCCAGCCTCACCTGGGACTCCCAGTCCTCCCCATGGCCCAGGAGACGCCTGGGCTGTGATAACTTGCATGGACGTTGGTTTGTGCGATACAAAAACAGTTAAAATTAATTGGGAGCCGAAAATACCAATCTGATCCAAAGGAGATTAAGCTGAAAGACGGCACCTTAGAAGGTGGTGTAAAAATGCATAGGGACATAACAACGCAGAGGGTTGCTGCCATGGCTATCACAGCAGGGTCAAGACAGATATGAAGGGTGTAGATCTATGAACTTCTTTGAGGAGTTTGTTAACTTTCCATATGATTAGTTTTTGAGCATGCATGACTGAACAACTCACAGAAGAGAGTGACATCATGCACTTCCGTCCGTGTTAGTGTGGACCTTTAGCACATTCTGTTAATGTTAGAGTTACACATATTCTGTCATGGAAAATACAGGCAAACAGCATGACTTAATTCAATAAAACTGACCTGTTTAATGTATATGTCTCATTTTCAAGGGAATAAAACAAAGCTGGTTCACAGAAGCCACATTAAAAGCTTGGAAGACAGTTTTCACTTCAGACAGTGATATCTGATCTGTTAGTACAAGTCTGTTCTGCTTAATTTGAATAATAGTAGAACAATATTTAACAGAGGAACTGAAAAGAAAAAGAATGGATAGGAACAATTTTTAAAGGGATTTTTATCAAGGTCAATTTGAGATTTTTGGCCTGAGAACGCTTTAGAAAATTTTATACACGTACCTTTAGCAAAGTTTTCTCTATTTTTTTCTAGCTCTAGGTTGCTATCTCCTCTTTTATAATAAAAAAAATGAAAAATAAAGAGCACTAAGATGCCATTGAAAATCTGATTTTCAAGTTTACAGCATCTCTTTAAATCTCTGACCCATTCAGAAGACATCACTGGTGTCACTGGTGAGATTAGTAAATATGCTTACTATTGAGACAATATATACTCTTGTTGAAGAAAAATGAGCCATTAAAGTTTAAAAATTTTGAAAAGTTTATTTTCAAAGTTAGAGACAATAACTGCATCTAATAAACACACCCCCCTTCCCTCCCGTCAAATAATTGGCATTCTGTCTTCCAAGCTACAGCTACCATAAAATTTGATATTTTTTTCTTCTTAAGACCAAAGAGTAAATGCACTGTGATAAAGTCAGGACAAGAGATGGAGCTTCAGTTCTTGCAGCTGCATTGCAGGGACAGACTGCTGCTTCTACGGTCACTGCTGTTTCCTGTAGCGGATCTCGAGGTGGGCATGGCAATTCCCCCACATGCACTGGAGCACAGCTTGCCAGGTCACAGCCTCAGTGTGCCAATTACAGGTTTTTAACGAAGCCATATGTTTGAGTTTGGCATGATTTTTTTTATTAATCATGCAAATGACTGTCAGCACTCGTGTTTCTTGGTGATGAACACTACAACTATATAGAGACAGTGAAGTCAAAAAGGTAGTTTCTCCATGGAGCCGCCCTCAAGCATTCTTGCTCTACTGAAATTATCCTTCCATTCATATATCTGATGCTTTCTTCTCCCTCTTCAAGAGGAGAAAAGAATGCTGAATCCAAATGATGATCATTTTTGCTCCCTTGTACTCATACTTGCGTATCTTCTTTGAACCACATAAGAAAGAGAAATTGTTAGATATGAAAAATTCAATGGAGTTGCAGGTTTTGAAATATACTTACTCATGAAATAGGTTGTAATCCTACAAGCATACACCTAGCTGAATGTAAATGAATACTTCCATTTCATTCAGTAACACTTTTCATATACATAAAATTAAAATGATGTATTTATCTTGTGCTGTTTAAGCCTAAGACTACACAATGGTTTTGTTTTCCTCACAGCTGGGTGAGTTGATGACTTTGGGATTGGGAAAATAAGGCTTAGAAACACAGAGAAATCCACATATTATAGAGGCAAAAGTTATTCTGTATATTATCTGCTTTTCACTATTTCACATGACAGCTACCATTTAGGAACTGGGGAAACTTCACAGAGATTGTTTTTTTTTAAAGAGCCTTTAATATTTATAGTTTTATTTTTACCTTCATTTCTTGTTCTTTCAGCTGCATATAGTGATGCTTAAAAGGTCTATCTTCAGATCAAAAGGAAAATGATTAGATACTCCTCCTTTCCCCAAATTGCCTTGTTCTTCAGAACAGATTTATTCCGTTACAAATTGTAGGAGTGTATTCATTCTTTAATGAATTAAGAATTCATGAGACACTGTCTTTGTCTCCCTTTTTGTGGAGTTGTCTGTGCTGCTGCTGCAATTTTGTGTTGGTGCATGGTAATGTAACCTCTAACTTCTGTGAAACACAGTTAACATTTTTTTTCTTGAAGTGAAGTAGTAGATTTCTGTAGTTCCACTTGGAAGGAAGAGACATAGGGTTTCTTCATCCATGAAACTTACTTCTATATACCTGCACGTTATATTTTCATCATGATTGAACTATAGTATCACCATTACTATGTTACTGCAATATTTCCACTATTACAGCGTGAGGTGCTTGAATACTGTAGAATACTTTTTGAGGGGAAAAACACAAATTTGTTCTTATTTCAAAAGGGCCGGAAGACTTAAATATTTACATTCTTTTATTGCTTGTCCAGATTGTTTCCTTCAAACGCAATAAGCTAACATGCATACATGCTCTTCAGTGTGCACACTATGGATAAATACTAATAAAAGTATCTGAAATTGTGATGTGGGGTAGGGTTTATGAGCTCTTTTAAGCAGAGAAATGGTTAATGCAGGCACTGGCAAGACAGCAGATGGGATGATGAAATGCAGCTGCAAGGGATAAATGCACTCAGGAGAAGGCTGCAGAGGAGGGGAAGTGCCTAAGGAAGTAGGGAGAGCACTTAGAGGAGTGCTGCTAGAAGGGCATGCTGTGAAGCTCAAGGTGACATGAGTCTCTGAAAGGAGGAAATAGGAAAACGGCTCCTATGTGAAAGGAAAAAGATAAAGATGCACTTTTGGGAACGGGATGGAGGATGAATGAAAATGGCCTTTTTTCCTAGCAAGGCTGTACTTGGCAAGGTCAAGTTATGGCACCTTAACCTGTTTGTGGGGCATGGGTGGGGTTCAGCTCTCTGAATTTCAGAAGTCTTCTATGTGGTAGCAGTTTGTGTTTGAGCTCGTTGGTGTTGGTGCCTTAGCTGTCAATGGAAAGAAACAGATGCTTTTAGGGCATGATTCATCTGACCTATTTTGGACACCTGCCTTAGGAGGAGATGAATCATGCCCTAGAACAGCTTCTTTCTCTCCATTGACTATAAAGACAGCCTAGGGCAACTAGCTCAGATTTAAATACCTATATAATAGATATCTTGGCTTGGTCAGATACAAATAATCCCAAAGAATACCATGTAAGTGCTGAAGTTAATGTTTGAATGTCACCATCGTGGCAGCTCTAGGGCATGAGCACTACAGCAGTTTCTCTGTATTTACCTTTTACTCCGCTGCTTTGTTTCTACATAGGATATGGTCAGTGGGAGGTGGTGCCTAAGCACATCCACCTCGTGCCAGGGGATGTGTGCTCAGGTCTAGTGGCTGCTGCAGAAACGTATGGCTCTCCCGACCATCCTGCAACCCTGTGGGTTCTCAGGAGTCACTTGCCTCTGAGCTTCAGGGGAAAATCTCACAAAGGAGAAAGAGAAAAAAAAAAACCCACCCCAGAGCCTTCCAAAGAATGACATTTGGCAAACCTACCAAGATTTTCTACATGCCAAACTATCTCATGCCTGATTTGTAAAGGAGCTCTGCAGCACTTCAGTGATTAGGAGGAAGACTGTGCCATTTTGCTGTGGGAGGGACAGGGTTATCTTCACGTTAACCTTTTGCCTGTGCCATGGAAATATGCCGAGTTCTGTCCGAATGCTGAGACTCCATGTACCTTAGGTCACTTAAGCTCAGTGGGAACCTGTCAGTTTTTACTCGGTATGTGTGGACATGTCAAACATGATGTCATTGTGTCACAGCTTCCCAGCTGTGAAATCAGGATTGCTGTTACACCCTCACCTGCAAAGGAGATGAATTTTCTTGAGGCCTTTGGTTAGCCTAAATGATGGCAGCCTTCAAAAACCCATGAGGAAATTAATGATTGTTCTTTCAGACTAGGAACTGAATCATTTGTAGTAAATAAGATATTGGGCTAAGCCTCCAACAATAATGAAATGTTGAATAGTTGTTCATCAAATGAGCACTGTCAAGCTGATGTACTTAACAAGACTTAAGCATTATGAAAAAAACATTTTAAAGAAATGGGCACTCTTAGTTCTGGCGTTTCCTAAAGGCTGAATATGAGCAAATGACTTCTGCAACCATAATAACATTCTTTAAATTAACAATTTAGGTGCAACATCACAATATTTTAAAAACAGGGGTTTTAAGGTTCACTGTAATTATAACTGTGTATATAGCCTTTAGAAATAGAAGTTTGAATCTCTTATTATTCTGTTTATAATATTTGTGCTAAGTGCTGAAATGTCTTTTCTGATTCCCGAGCACAGGAAATTGCAAATCATTGCAATTTCTCTGTAAGCTCAGCACAAGTCGAGTTTGGCATATCTTCTTTTTCTACAGTAGGAACATGGATATGTGTCACAGAATCACAGAATGGTCAGGGTTGGAAGGGACCTCTGGAGATCATCTAGTCCTACCCCCCTGCCAGAGCAGGGTCACCTACAGCAGGTTGCACAGGACGGCATCCAGGCGGGTTTGGAATGTCTCCAGAGTGGGAGACTCCACCACCTCTCTGGGCAGCCTGTTCCAGTGCTCTGTCACCCTCAAAGAAAAGAAGTTCCTCCTCATGTTAAGATGGAACTTCCTATGTTCAAGTTTGTGCCTGTTCCCTCTTGTTCTATCACTGGGCACCACTGAAAAAGACTGTTCCCATCCCCCTGGCACCCTCCCTTTAAGTATTTCAATACAATGAAGTTGGCTAGGGGAAGTGAACAAATTTAGGTCAGACTACAGATCTATATTCTGTATTTATTCTTTACATTTACAGTAAGCAGACATCATCAGTGACTTTTTAAAGATGGCAATATTTGAATTTAAAAATTAATGGAAATATAATTCTTTTATAATTTAGAAAATCTTCTGCGTACTTTTCATATTAATTTTCCAATTATTTCATACTCAAAGTAATGAAAAGATAATTTTTCAATATCACCATTTTCCATTAAACCTCACCTTTACCAAACCACAGCACAAAGCAGCAAATGCCTTCACCATTAGGATATTTTTTGGCTTTCAGTCAGTGTTTTGCATATATTCAGATACTGTGCTTTTCTTTTGCAAGCAATTCAAATGACTCAAGGGTAATTAAGTCTTTGTTTAATGACTAGTACACAGGCACGTTTGCAGAATTGGCCCTAAGAAGTGAATTCAAATCAAGAACAATTTTCATCAGCTAACTATACATTCACCTGGAATTCCAGCTCTGGAGCCCCCAACATAGGAAAGACATGGACCTGTTGGAGCAGGTCCAGAGGGGGGCCACAAAGATCATCAGAGGGCTGGAGCACCTCTCCTATGAGGACAGGCTGAGAGATTTGGGGTTGTTCAGCCTGGAGAAGAGAAGGCTCCGGGGAGACTTTATTGCGGTCTTCCAGTACCTAAAGGGGGCCTACAGAAGAGCTGGGGAAGGACTTTTTACTAGGGCATGTAGTGATAGGACGAGGGGGAATGGCTTCAAACTGGGTGAGGGCAGGTTTAGATTGAACATTAGGAAGAGAGTTTTCACTTTAAGGGTGGTAAGGCACTGGAACAGGTTTCCCAGAGTAGTTGTGAAAGCTCCATCCCTGGAAGTGTTCAAGGCCAGGCTGGATGTGGCTTTGAGCAACCTGGTCTAGTGGGAGGTGTCCCTGCCTATGGCAGGGGGGTTGGAACTAGATGATCTTTAAGGTCCCTTCCAACCTAAAACCATTCTATGATTCTATGAATTTAAAAGAAAATTGGCCTTAATGGCAGACATAGATTGTTATTTTACCTACATCTATTTGTGTATATTTTATTCTGTCTCAGTGCTGGAAGTTGTACTAAATGCTCTTTAATGATCTTTCTAGGCCTATGTGTTTACGATAGTTCCAGATAAGGGGAGAAGAGCACTGAAATGACACAAATGAGGTCTACTCTCTTGCCACACTCGTATGGACACTGAAGCCTGCTTATTTCTAAAAGAGAACACTCCAAGCTCCTATTCCAGTAACAGGATTAGGGAAAAACCTGATTAGGAGAAAATTTCAGGATGATCCCAAACTGTATTCATTGCTTCTTGTATCTGCCATATATGCCAAGGTCTCCTTACATTCCAAAGTTTAATGAAAGGACCCCAAGGCTTGGATTCAAAAGATAAGCAATGTTTAGCTGATATTCTCTGATTATTAGAAATAAAATATGAAAACTCCCAAATTACAAGTCATACCTCACTACGGAAGTCAAGTAAAACAGATTAGGTTATTCGATGAAAGGGTTAGTGAAAAGGAGTATTCTCACATCCGGACAAAACCAAGCAGTTTAACGAGGCTTCCTAGAGCTTCATCTAAAACTGTCTTAGATTAATTCACTTTCTTTTCCTTTTGTATGAATAAAAGGCAAAGCCAAGAGTGCTGCTAATAAAGCTAACTCTGCCTTTTTAAGGTATCTATTTTTTACCTACTCTGAGCTATTGATCACATTCAATACCTTGGTTAAAAATCTGTTCTTTGAGGCGGAGGTTTAAAAGAAGATCAAAGATACGTAGGGTGAGCCTATGTGAAGCAAAGACTATCAACTTATTCTTTGTTGATAGATGTTTCTGTCTCAATGTAGCTGTGCGAACTGTATTTGTGTGTTTTCACTATTCTTGAATACAACTCATCGATAGGACTCATAATACTGACTAATTTATTACTTTCATCACATTAGGATGTGATTTGAATATGTGAAATAAATATGGAAAATGCCTGTTTCCCATGTCTTTGTTTGAACAAATAGTTGTAATTCAGTATCGTCTTCATTTCTGTGAACTATTCCTGCATTAAGTTAAGAAACGTGGATGCTGGGACCTTGGATGTTTATTTATATTTACAGGTATATATATGTATGGTTTTTTTCACATGGAACTTTTGGTCACTGTTAAGACTTCTTCCATTTTCAATATCAAATTTATGTTTGCCTTTGCTGGGCTTTTTCAATACTGTATCTGAAAAAGGTCTTCATCTTTGGTATCTAGTGGGCTTAGTCCACATGGATTGATTTTTTGCGACTGCTGATTAACTGCTTTCCAGAATGAAGCAGTAGCATAAGTCTGCCCTGTACTTGATAAACAGCTCTGACACACACTCTAAAAACTCACTCAGGCAATATATTTTGTGCATTTTTCAGTAATAACAACAGAAGTGGGATAAAGTTCACTAAGCTTGAGGGAGTAGAAAAACTCCAAGGAAAGTAAAAAAAAAGTAATACCAAAAACTTCTAAAGATTCGGAGCTAAGTCCTAATAATTTGTATTCTGGGAAGTACAGGGCCTGTCTGGAAAACCCTGTATAATGTCCTTGTGACACTTTTTTAGAGTGGCAGTTGTTATCACTAAGAACAAACAAAAGAGGTTAAATCAGTCAGTGTCCACCTGGGTGCTCACCTAAAGAAGTCCAATCACAACTGATTTTTGAGTGGTTTCATTGTCAATTAAATATACAATATGAAGGTATTTTTGTATCTCTGTATGGTAAAAAACCCTTACACAATCCAGCCAGACAAATGTGTACTTTTTGGTGCTTAAGAGGTGCTTTGAGGTGCTCAAGAACAACCATGCTTACAAATCCATTGTGGTGAGTTTAGTGAGTAGGAAGGCAATTCAGGGCTTAACTCTCTCTGAAAGTCAACAGCCGTGTGCATCACTCCTCAGGACCCAGGAGCACAGGAGGAAAACCTGTGAAAAGAAATACTAGCGATTATGCAGATTTCAGTCACCGCTCTGACTTGGCACTGATAGATGGCCAGCCCTCTTTCCATTTTGTTGTAAATGTGCAAACTGAGAGCTCATTTAAAAAATATCAATAACTTCAGCAAAAGGAAGCATAAGTTTTAATTGCCTTTTTGCCGTGTGTTGGGACAGCTCCGTTTTTTGGGGTTTTTTGTTTTTTGTTTTTTTTAATTTTTTTCCAGTTGGCCAGAAGAGTATCCCTGTTTGGTTACAAGAGCAATCGCTAGGATCACTGTATTGCAATGAATGCATAATAGTAGCTTTATAGGTAAAAATGTAAAAATGCTATTAGTGCTGAGAAATACTGTTTTGGCAACTGGATCTTGTGTGGAATAACATAATTTTTAATAATATAATTTGCTTAATGTTACGTATTCACAAAATTAACAGTCATTGAAATTTCCCATGCCTTTTCTTTTTTGAATGGAAATAGTTTTGCCTGTCAGATGCCATGTTATTACAGAACATCAGTTAAATTAAAATTGCATCTAGCCTGAGAGTGTTCATGACACTTAATGGACTTTTTGCAGTTTGCTTCCAAGTACTTGCCTACTAACAAGATTAAAGGCATATTAAGACAAGCATATTTGTGGGAGGAAATTGTGTGCTTAAAAAATAAGCTGCACGTCTTCCGAGCCATAAATTTATAACACAGAAAGCAAGGTAAGCATCTCTTCTGCCACCATTGCTGCAGTCTGGCGAGGTACTGAGCTGTAGCACGGGGAGGGGGGGTAAGATGGGTGCCTGCCCCAGGCTCTCTGAAAGAAAAAGCTTAAATAGCAGGAAGAGAGGTCCGAGCCTGGCTGACCCGCACTGTCCTGCGAGAGGGGCTGCACCTCCTCGGTGGCAGGATGGTAACAGGCCGTAGCTGTAAACATCTGGAGGTGGAAACGCAGAGCATCTCTCCCAGGAGAAATCAGCTTCCCTCCTTACCGCCCCATCTTTATGCCACAATATTTTCTTACAGTTCTTCTGCAATAACCTACATTTACTGAGAGCTTTGTTACGCGTTTATGGTCTTGTGCAATTCGATAACTCCTCCAGACAGCAGAGTAACTTTCCACAATACAAGCGTATTATTTCCGAAAATTGTCAGGGTCTCGGGAGACTTCATCAGTATTTATAAAATGTCTTTAGATGTTCCTGTGAGAGGTGTTTTATACTGTGATAGCTGTTGTGGAACAGGCCCTCTTCCTTCCTTCCCTCCCTCTATCCCATACCCAAACCAAACATCTCTACAGTGGTAATGAGAAATTTCCATAGCACTGAGACCATTTTTTCCTCAAAGGCCCATGCCATACCTGTCATGGGATTCTCCACGTTGGTATTGTAGTCTTGCTGTGGTAGCATGGCAGAGCTACCCAGATCAATACAATGACCTGAATTGGGCCTGAACCAAAAATGCCAGAATAAATTTCCTTTTGATTGATAGTATGTCATACAACTTCTTTTTCCTACTCTTTAGTCTCATCCCAAATGGAACTTCTCTTACTGTTGTTTCTGGTATGCTGTACCAGAAGAGAGAAGACATGATGAGAACAGTTTGAATTGCCGCTTCACCCATGAGACTGTCCCAGTGTTCCTCACCCACAAGTCATTTGGCTGAACATCTGGCTGGTTTGGGGTGGTTTTCCTTTTAATCACTGTGCCAGCTTTTGCCTTACCACCCATTCCTTGTTTCATACAAGTAGGAACCAGATTTATTATCTTCTGTTTGTTCTAGTTGTGTTGTTCTGGATGGGTCACTGTATCATTTTCTAGACTACATCTTATGTTGCCTTCATTGCGTGGAAACAAAATGTGGGGCAACTGAGTACAGGGAACTGGCAACTACAGCTGGGTTTTTGGTTTTGTGGCTTTCAGAGAGAGATTTGAGATTGTGCTTTTCAGTTTCAAAATGGAATGAAATAAGCATTTTCTGAAAGTGTCCTTTTAGGTTGAAATCAATGGGAGCAACACAGAGGCAGGTAACAAGAGTATGAATGAACCAAATCCAAATTAGAAATTCCACTCTGAACTTTCAGAAATCAAAAGCTGAGAAGCTGCATCTTGAATCATAAACTTGAGTAACAGTAATGTTGCTAAAAACTGATGCTGCTCTTCCACTCATTGTCAAAGCCTTCTTTAATGAGGGGATTTCTCCATTTTGGACCGACTTTTACAAAATACGCATCTTATTACTATAGATTTCTTTTTTTCTTTCAAATAAACAAATTTAAATATACTACAAGCCAGGATGTACTTCTTAAAGATGTCAGAACTTTTAATTACTGACATCAGAAAGGAGTCTTGCTTTTATGAAGGAACAAAGGGAAATAGAAGTTGTGGTTCCATCTTTAATAACTGGAGGTTTAAAGCTTATATTGATAAAGTCTGCAGAGATTAATCCCATATGCAGAAGCTAATCCGTATATTTTAAAAGTGACCAACCTTGATTTTTATTTTTTTTTAAGAACTGTGTGCACGATTGTGTCTCTAGCTTGTACCTGTAGGACAGTATTTTCATAGTTTTCAGCATTCAGTGAACTGCAGCCACCTATAAATTACAGGTAAGGGGAAAGAGGTATTACCTTGGTGTAAGAAATCTGAAAATGGTCCAGTGTGGGTCAGATTAGGCTTTACATTGGTCCAAACAGGATAAGCCATAGGAGAGATTAACTGCTGGAGGTGCATAATTCAAATATGGATGTGCAGCATTGTCACAGAAGTACCTCGGGCAGTGCAGATTGCCCCTGAATGACTACATTGGTTCCAGGAAATAGAAGCAGTACTGTTATTAACAGGTACTGGAAATTGGTGCCAAAATGAAAAATCTTGAACATTTAGGAAGTAATAATATTGTACTGTTGAAAAAAAAAATCATTAAGACTCAGCAATAACTTTACTTGAGTGCAAGATCCATATGTCTTCCAATAAAATTAAAAGACTCATAAGCATTCATTTCAGTAAAAGATTCATAAGCATTCATTACTGGCGGAGTAGGACTGAGCCATAAATTCCAGAGGAAGCTTAGTTGCTAGCCGGTAAGAATTTCTTTTTTGTGTATACAGATTGAATTATATAGCTGATCCCACAATGTTATTTTTAAACTTGTTGGTCATGGTTTTATTTTTTAATTTCAACTTGTTTTGACAATTTACTTTTTTTTTTTTTTTGGCTGACTTACACTTCCGAACACTTCTTCTATTTTAACAAAAGTGATCTCTTGTCTTTGATGATGTATCATACCTGTGGCTTGCAGCATTTATTATGAGTGATGTTCAGATCCAAGTTTTCATATTTTTATTTTCAGGAGAAGAAGGTATTCTTGGAGAAAGATCAATTTGGTAACACGAGAAATCCATACAACATTTCATCTAGCACAGTGTTGTGTTTCTAATTGTCAGCTGTAGCAGTTGCTGGAGACAGGACAAGCATACTGTGAACCTTCTTTTCACTAATTATCCCGAATTTCAGTAATCAAAATTTTGGAGGCTTTCCTTTCATGCTCCCAAGCTGACAAAACACTCGGTAAGGGTCAGGAGGGAATATGTCCTGAAAACTTGAAATTAAGTAGGTAGATAGGAATATTTTCCCCTAGGCAACATCAGCTGTTTCTTAACATTCCTAACAATCCTGGAGACTAGTATTATACTAACTTTCATGTGTTGTTACAATATCTAAAGCCTTCAAAAAAATAGCTTATAGTTTCTGTAATTCTTTTCTAGAATGATAGATAGACAATTTTTCTTGAGAAAAATTAAGATGAGATTACATTTTCAGTTTCACTGCTGCATTCTCAGGGGTGTAAGTTTGTCTGGATATGTTATTTTGCTTTGATAAATTATGTTTCCTCTGTCTTGTTATATAAAGACCTACACGGTGACTTTTCCCCCTTATATGTAATTAATTTATTCCATACAAATGTAAAATTTTAATGTATTTTCCAAAATCAGGCAGAGCAAGCATGCAACATGGAAGTTAATGCACAGTGGTACTGAGTTTTTTCTTTCTTTTTTCTTTAATTCCCGGCTGGCATTATATGTGGCCCATAAAGCCCAAGGCAGGGAGATAAAAACAGCCACTGAGGTCAACAGGTAATTATTAGTAGTACGCAAAAGTAAACTTGTCTAATTTGAAAGGGAGTGTTTTTATATAAAGGCATCAAGAGGGCCTCCGGCTTGCTTTCAGAACAGGTTTTTACTAGATAGCAGATAAGTACTCTTGAAAGAGCTACATTTCACAGAGCTGTTTCACCTTTCTTCAGCAGTGCTGTCGCAAGAGTGAGAAGGGAACAGATGTTTCGGGTGGATTTGAAACGAAGGCTAAGTGGCTGTTCACTTCTGCTTGCCCTCTGCACAGCCTGGCCTCTGGCTTCTTGGGAGGGAGAGCTGTCCTAATTTATCCCTGCCTCTTGAAGCAGTTGTTGCAGTCACACTTTTCCTATTCCTAACTCAATTTTTGGGCCATATTAAGATATAAGCCTAGTAAGGATAGGGCTCATTCCCAAAGGGAGTATCCCTCTTCTCTATTCACACTAAGGCCGCTTGGTCCTTATTATTTTTGAAAACAAGCCAATGATTTTTGCCTATCCCTGCAGGTACCTGCAACAGCTTGTGCAAACCAGGTTAATCCTAAACTTAACCTTAATGTAGTCTCATATGGCTGAAACTACACAGCACTTCAAAACCCAGCACTGTATCAACTTCATAATCTCCAGGCAAGAGACAGTCCATAGGCATTGGAATATAATAACTGTACAAGTTGAGAGTGTTTCTCCATGTTTTCATGTGGCTTTCCTCTAATTTGCATCATCAACACTTTGGCCTATAGATACAGGAAAAACTCAGTTCTGGAGGGACATCAGCTACATAATACTAATTCAATACAATTGCTGCAGTTTTAAAATGTTTCACTTTACATTGCAGTGTTCAGTGTAAAGCAGATTTGATATTCGGAGTGGAAAGGTGAAAATATTACCAGATACATATTACCAGAGATTTGGCAACCACAGTGTTCTTCAATGCCTGTTACAATACCTCACATGGAATATACATGGAAATTTTAGTTGTAAATGCTTAGCTGTATTTTCCTTTTGATGTAAAAGCCTTCTACCTCAGGCTTAATGTATTAATAATATATAATGATTTGGTAATTGTTTTATATAAAGCATAAATGTATTTTTTCTAAGATAAGTTTCACTGTTGAATTAATCCAAGAGAATTATTTTTGTGTGCCGCTGCATCGGTCCTGTTCCCCATGCTGGGTGACATACAGTCCACAGGGGTGGCTCTCCGGGCACCTTCTCTTCACTGCCTGTGGGGAGGAGTTGGGCAGGTGGCTTGGGATGGCTGAGGCTCCTACAGTTGGGTTCCTGCGAAACAGGAGTACAAATAATGTCTGATCTGCCACCAGGTACGGTCAAGGTTATATGGCTCACAGAAACTACGCTAGCTAGTTCAAAGTTAACTCAAGCTGTCTATATCATCTTTATTTGTAGTTTTATTATGCACCACTGACCTGTATAGTCATATAGTTGCTATTTGTATTTTGTTAATGGGGTTACAAGATGGAGGAAAATTACAAAGGTTTTTTCATGCTGACAGAGGTGGTTCAAGTGCAGACTCACAGCCTTTACCTGAAGATCACGTTTTGCCTTCAAATTTATTGTGCAGATAAGTGTGGAGAGTCTAATCTGAAGTCTAAGTTTTTCAGTACATGTGTATATGACTTCGTATACAAGTAATTTCAAGATTTGTATATGACAAGTAGAGATATAGATCCTAATTGTTAATATAAATCGTATCCTTTCTAAATGTAATTTAAAAATGCCTTTTAGTTTCTGAATGTCAGACGTAATCATAGTCACTGTAGAAAGTTTAAGCCAAAAGTGTAGTAAATATCATTGTGTAAAGGCTGAAAAGTAAATTTGCATAATATAAGATGGAAAAAAATGAGTTACCGTATACAAAATTAGAAGAAAAAGATTTCTGTGAGCTGAGTACTTGGCAGCTTGTCCTTTTCAAATGGCATGCTTACCTGAATCTTCTTTTGTAAATATTTAGAGAATAATTGGCATGAAAGCTGGCATACAATTTTCATACAAATGTTTGCTGAGTGACTATTCCAATATATTTTAATTTATTGCAATGCTGAAAGCAGTATAGTACAAGATTGTACTTCTGCTATACTGCTGAAGTAAAAGCTGAAGTAAGTGCAAGAAAAGTAACACATTTTAGTTATTAGATATGTATCACCAATTACACATTTAGTAATTTTAATGTGTTGGAGTAGAAAGGAGGGTAATGAGACTGCTGGAGTTAATTTTAAATTGAGTCGACCCTACTAGAATAAAATTTAGAGGGTGACTGTCAGACTTGTAGTTTTGCAGTTGGAGGGAAGGTTTGGTGGGAAATGACAGGATCAGCCGGTGTTTCACCAATTAATGTGAACCCAGATGAATGGCTATCTGCTGTCATGTTCAGAAATGTGCTGCAGTGTAGACAGGAAAAACAAAGAACACCTAACTCAAAATCAGTAAATGAATTTTCCTACTAGAAGTTATATATTGAATTAGTTTCTGGATACCTACCATTGTGTTCACAAAATGCAATACATGAGCTTAATTGCAAGCCTGAGGGTAAGAGTTTTTGAAGAGTACAAAGCCATTATATTTCTAGGTGATGGTTAATTTTCAAACTGGTTGTCATGGTTTTGGCTGGACTGGCCACTCAGGCAGAAGGACAGATGCTCTCTCCCACCTTGCTCCAAGGAGAAGGGGGAGAGAGAGATTTATGAGTTTAGAAGGAACTAAATTACTTTACTGAATTATTAATAATAAAATAATAAAAAGGAAATAATGAAATATATACAAAAACGTATCAAGCTCCCAAGGATGACAATCACATCACCAGCTGGCACTGGGGCAGTCCCAGGCTGGACTCAGTGATGGATGGGAACTGGATTCCGGATCTGGATTCAGGATCGGGATCACAAGCAAACGAACAGAGTCCTCCTCAGACGTCAGCCATTGAAGGAAGAGAGCTGACCCTTTGATCCATCAGCTTTTATACTGAGCATGATGCAGATGGGATGGAATACCCTGTTGGTCAGTTTTGGGTCACCTGTCCTGTCCGCTCCTCCCTGCAGGTGGGACCCCACTATGCTTTTCTGCTTCTGACATTCCAACGGGGCAAATAACAAAGTTGGCTGCCCTTGGGTGTCATAGCAGTAAGTATAAGCAAGAGCCTCTCTGCATCCCATGCCTGGGCATCAGCTATAAACATGGGTGTTATCACTCTGAGAGCGAACAGTGTCTGCACAATATGCTGTAAATTTCGATAGTCAGAAGAGGCCCAGCTGCAAAGGAAAACTACTGAACAGAAAATTGGTCCTGTTTTACCTCAAACCAGGACACTGGTCCATGATGAAACTTCTCTCTTCTGAGCGGAATTATTCCTCAAGTTGCTCTCTTATCTCCTAGTAGGGCAGTTTCTTTTGGTAGATGAGTGACAGGATTAGAAGGGTAATCATACGCAGGTAGAGAATACTGAGTATGTAAAGAAGCACTAGTATTAAGTGCAGATCTTTACCATCTTAATAAAGCCATTTTTTCACATGCCGCATCCTTCAAAGCAATAAGCTATATAGCAGCACTTATGAGTAGAGATTTTGGGTTCCTCATACTTCTTGGGAAGCTTCCTGGATTTTTGTCCACATTTATATGCCCAGAACTCTAGAGCCCAGTGCAGTCAATATGTCTTGTACTGGCCATGTGTTATGTTAGGATTAGCTGAGTTATAAATTAGTGTGGGGGAGAAACAAGTGGTTTATGTTTGTGCTGAAGTGAAGTACGGGAAGGTCTGTCATTTGGCTACTTATTGCAAATAACCTGCAGCTGCAATATTAGTTGCGGAATAAAGTAGCGTTAGCTGGAGTTGTAGGAGGACGTGCTTTCTGGAAGCATGCTTTTTTTCTGGTGAGGTTAGGTTTTTGGGCTGAAGGAAGGGGGTGGCAGGTCTGCTATAGATTAGTTTGAGCTGTCATCATCAAATCACACCTTGAGTTAATTCATTTACCCTTCCAGGGAGGTCCCTCTGTTTCTATCCAGACTTGGCTTTGCTACCTTCTGCTTCTCTTGCAAAAGTACCTGTACAGATATACCTGTTCTCTTGGGTTTGGACAAATTGCATAGAGCCTGTACCGCAGAGGTGTTACCATGAAGTATGTTAAAACGGAGTAAGGTATAATCCCACCTGTAGCTTAAATGGATCTAAGAAGACACTGCTGCTAAAGGAGGGGTGTTGACATGGCCACCCAACCCACTGGCATTCCCTGATGCGGGCGCACAGCCTGCGCCCGCTTAAACAAAAACCAGTGTGGCCCAGTGAGGCCACCGATCCGATCCAGCTGAAAATGCTGAGCAGAATGGGGATGGACATTGGTTGCCGACGGTCGTGTTGCTCTGTGGAGACATCTGCACCGGGGCCTCTTTGGCAGCCGTTCCTGGTTCGCTGTGCCGCGAGGTGGTTGTGCTGACCATGTCCTCACCGTGTGGGTGTATGAGTTGCTTTGAAGTAGCTGGGAAGCTGTAAATTCACATCAGCCTCATCAGCTCCCTTTTGTAGAGAAGCCTTCAAGCTTATTACAGCACCTTTTTGGAGAGCAGGGAGAACAATGTGTGCTTCAGTGGCGTGTTGTAAGTTTACATCTGAAAAGACTTCTGCATCTTGGGTGAAAAGCACATTTTAAATCCACAAAAGTCATATTGATTATAAAAGTGAGGATTGGGAGAAGGTGGGAATTAATGTGAGCATTGACTATTATTCTAATTGGACTTATTACAACCTACAGATTTGTAATGGGTAGGAAGTAAAATCCTTGTTAATATTTATGTTATTTGTAAAGGGTAATGCTGTAATCCCCCTGGGTAGCTGACTCCATTAAGCGTACATGATCTTTAAATTGCCAAGCAGGTGAGGTGAATGCGAGCTGCAGCGATAAATTGCTTGCTTGGTGGGCTCACCTTAGTGCTCTTTCTTTCAAATCTCAGGCTTGGTTAATGTTTCTTCCAGGGTGTTTAATATTTTAAAAAGTGGCAGTTGCAACAGTATGTAAAGGGAGATGACAATAATAATCTGAAAATGCTGTCCCTTTCTTCTTGTGAGCCTATGGGTGTTTGCTGGATGCAGAGAGGCACAATTCAAGGCTCTTTGTTAGGATGAGGCATAAAGCTGTATAGAACACCCCCTGGGAGTATCTCTTTTCTTTAGGATTGCTGCAAGCTGATGTTTTAACCTACTGTGCACCTAATAATTGCATTAAACACAGTTGTATTCCTTTTCTTCCCCTTTGACTATCGTCTTCTTCTTTCCCAAGCCTGCATTTTTAATGTTTTGCCTGCTAATTTGAGATTTGCTTCACAAGTCTCAGTTTTTTGGTCATAGATGAACACAGTACAAAGTAATAGATTTTTCCTGATTAATTTCACCTGACATATTTTACATACTTAAATTTTGTTCCCGTGGACAGGATGGCAGCTCAGTGAGTTTTTGGTGTAATTAATCTTTTTTTGCCAGACAAAAATTCGAAAAGGTAACTTGTCTTGATTCATCAGTACAGTGAGTACTGATGAACCCATTCAAAACCAAAATAAATTTGAAAATTATCACATGGAAAAAGAATAGCTAAATAAAGATGATACCTGTAATGAAAAAACACTTCCTAAGATTTTTTTTTCCCCTTTCAGTGTTTTTCATAGTATCAAGTTGGGTAAACTTATTGATTTAGAATTCTTTGTGGTTGTCAAAATAGGAAATTAACATGAAGTAAACTGTTGAACAAACTATTTTTGGCAGGGAAGGAAAAACTGTTTAAAACAGAGAAAACCACTTGTTTTTAATTCTACTTTATTTCCACTTTTCATAGAAATTTCGAGAAAGGGAATCAAAATCTGCCTTGGTTTTTTTTTTTTTTTTTGACAGGACAGGCAAGGTTGAGAAGGAGGGTTGACTGCTTTCAGCATGGTGTTGCACGATGCTTTCAAGATAGATTTTCAAAGGCAAAACCAGGAGATAAATGCTTGCTATTATGGCATGCTTTTGGATGATGATATGACTCCTAATGGGATATTTAAGACCAAAGGAAAAGACCCCTGCTGGAAAGGTGTGCCAAATGCATGGCCAGGGCTGAGCTCGAGCTTGTCCATATGGCAGGTAGGGTGAGCACACTGGGGAGGTGCAGACCCAAAACTACACCCCAAATGCTCTGTCCTTGCTAACCAGGAGTAGCTGGTGGGTAGGTGGTCATCCGCAGCTGTCCCTCAGCGGGGAGTGCCAAGCAGCAGCTACATCTGGGAGAGACAGCGACTCAGGATTGACTGAGGGAGTGAAGGAGTGACATGGATCAGCCTTAGAGGTTTGAAGATGTTGGATGCAGGTCTAGGGGACTGAGAGAGGGCTGTCCACGAAGCAGTGACAGGACGGGGAGAAATGAGTTTTTATCATGTTTTTCCAATAACTGGGCTGTCACCAGTGAGCTGTTGTCTGTGCCTGGTGGCGCATTTTCCCTAAAAAGATTGAATGGGGTTTGGTAAGTTGCTAGGGCACGAACGATGCACCTCCAGAGGATCTTTGAGCTGTAACTAGTGGGGGTTTCCATAGTACAGACATCACATCTCCAAAGGAAGGTCCAGCTGTCAAGAAGCTTTGAAGGGATGTGATATCTGGCTTCAGTTTCTTTAGCAGGCAAACGAATGCCCTGGGAAAGGAGTGAATTTTGGTCACTGAGTAATATTTTCATATTAGACCAAGCTGAGGACAGTTTTTGCGTTTTATATGGATTTATTGAATAATCATGCTTAAAATCTTATTTTTGAGTGAAACATGAAATGAAGTTGTTATAATAGAGATTCTCTAGGGAAAAAAGGCAGAATTTATATCCTGATATAAACTTTTTTAACAGGCTGGGGGGATATTGATGTTTTAGTGAATTGAGTCTTAGGATAGTGCTATACTTATGAAATCTGCCCCAAATATCTCAGAAGATATAGCCTTGTAAAACATGCACTTCTTACTTTTGCTAGAAATGGGTTCATTAGATGTGCGTCAATTTAATTATTTCTGCAGTGAACATGAAGTGGATGAAGAGATGTCTTTTTTCACCCATTCTTCAATAACCTGGAATTTGGGAAAGCAAATTCTCATGATTTACCACATTCCAATAATCCTGAAGATTTGTTTTAAATGTTCTGGAAAGGAAAAAGCAAGCTTATTTTTTGTTTTACTCAAGCACAGTATTCCAGTTAAAATGACTGAAAAGCTGTTATTTCTCTTGAGTAAGAACCACAAACTTCTATCAAACTTTCTTTCACCAGTTGTTTCTTTTTCTAAAAAACATCTTCTTGGTGTCAGTTTTTGGGAAAACCACTCCACAATAGTTACATAATTTTAATTCCAGTGAAAGAATGATTGCCTTAGCTTCAGACAAGAAAAAACTGTTGCAGTGGCTGACAACTCCTGAAGGACAGAGTTTCGGGTAGCAGGGCAGCTCAGTGATTCTATTTTGAATTACTGGGCACTTGAATAGGTATACAATTTTTTTAACTGTGGTACTGAGGAGATGTTTCAGTCACTAACAGCACTCTCTGAGAAGTTAAATTCACTGATGTCTTTTCAAATTTTTCAGGAAGAGGATTTTGAGGCTTAATCTCTCATTAATGAACTGCTTTCCTTCTAGCTAGCATTAGTGAAATTGTACATGTGAATAAATCAGTGAAGCAAAAGAGTGTGTTTTGAATTGGTTTACTTTTCTGCATAAATTGAATCAACAACCAGGCTGAAAACTGGCTTCTGCTTTATTGCTGAGTTAATACTGTACACAACTACAAAGTTTTTAACACTTCTGACTTTGACGTTTGGACTAATTTTGTTCTTCAAGTTTTCATATTCTGAGAAGCATTCAGGTATTTGTAGGCTGTTCAAGCTACCTCAAAACAATAAACCCCTATGTTTGAAAGTAATTTGGTATTAAACATGCTGTTGGTTTGTTTTCAAAATGCTTTGTTTTGTTTTAAAAATAAGGTGATTTGGATTTTTTTTTCAAGCAGGATGAGAGGACTCCACTTGTAATTATCATACTGAGGGTTGGTGGAGGCTGAGATCTTATTCAGATATATATGGCATGCTGCTGCATGGGGAGGGTCCTTTATTTGAGTTTTCAGCCAGGAAAGGATGAGCAAACCTGTAATGGGAAAATCACATACATGGATGGAAATTTGTGAGGTGCAAATAAGATGAAATGTTGAAATATAGGTGGTTAGAGAAAGGTTCCTAAGAAAGGGGTAATGAGAAGGTCACTAAAAGTAACCAAAGCATAGTTGGGAGCACAAGACTCTCTCAGATTTGCAGCATTGTAAAAAGCTGTGCCCAAGTGAGAGGAAGGTAAAGACCTTTTTCGGATTCTGTGTTGATATGCACTTTGATACCCAGAAAGGGTTTTTTTCCTTAGATGTTGCCAAATTCCCAAAGCAACCAAACCACATGGGTACAATCAGCTTCTGTGATGGACAATGAAGCAGGCTACCTTGGGCGCTGGCTTTTCTCGTACCTACATTGCATCCCTGCCTCAATGCTTGAGGATGCAGAATTGCTGAGAGGCAGGACCACATGTTCTTCCACTGGCACAACCCCACCTTCCCTTGTGGCCCAGGCCAAAGTGCTGTGGTGCTTGCAATCTGTGCTGGAACATTTGTTTAGCACTTTGAGCGAAACAGCTGTACCCAAAATAATTATATGGAGAACATTTTCCTTGGGGAGCAGGAGCCGGGGCTCAGACCTGTGCTGTGACCCTTCTGTGCCTACCAAGTGCGAACAAAGAGGTTGTTGAAAATTCAGTCTGACATTCTTTAAAAGTGTGCTTTGCATCTCTTTCAGCAAGTTACTTCGGGGTTTTGCCTGTTTTAACTGGGTTTTGGTTTAGGTGCTTCGGTGCTTCCTTCTTGCTGTTAGGCAATAAAGCATTAAATTAATTAGCTCAGGATTTCAGCCTATCTAAAC
This sequence comes from Anarhynchus alexandrinus, assembly GCA_008711295.1. Classification (NCBI taxonomy): domain Eukaryota; kingdom Metazoa; phylum Chordata; class Aves; order Charadriiformes; family Charadriidae; genus Anarhynchus; species Anarhynchus alexandrinus. Next base: position 354,066 of record VUYV01000102.1, on the reverse strand, counting down.
ATACAGTTATTATTATAGCACTTTACATATGGGTTGGGTTCACACCACAAAGTAGTAATAATAATGAAAGCCTAACTAGTTGCTAAGAGTTGCTTAATGTAGTGGTGGCCCAGGAAAGCACAAATGCAGTTACTCTGATGTTCTCTGTGTGTGTGTCTGTGTGCAGCCCTTACACTTCTTTTTTTACGCTTTACCTTTAAATAAGGGAAGAAAGCAGTTCTTCATTGCAGTACCTGGTATTAGGGCCTGGATCAGGGTCACTCTGCTTGAGGAGGTCTCTCCGAGTGCTTTCCTCATGGCTCTCCTAAGGTCTGCATGCTTCAGCGAGGCGGACTTGAGACTTGCCCTTACATTAATGTGGTTATACGCTGTCCGAATGGGTTTATACTGACTGCTGTGTGGGTACTGTAGTTGAATGGACTGGGCAGACGGTGTTTGCAGGCTGGAGCACCGTGGCTATTTCTTATCAAGCTACAAGTTTTCCTGGAATGAGTAAGTTTCACATCACAGAAACTCAGCTACAGACATGAGTCACCTCTAAAAAGATTTCTGATTGTCTAGAAGAAAAAAACTGATTGTATTTGAAAAAAAGAGAAACTCAGATGTGACTGATTCATCTGACCTGACATTCAGGCAGGTGTTTACAAAGCACTTGGTGATCAGAGTATTACTCAGCTTTGAAAAAAAATATACTCCCTACTCGCCTATTTCTTTGTAAATTCTCAGCCAAAAAATTGATTTATTTTTGAAGTAATGTGTGTTGTGCCTTGTTTGTTTGGAGCTCGTATTTTCTCTGATCTCTGTCTTCTGCAAACTGTTTTGTTCAAATCAATATTTGCCACATTTATTCTCCAAGGTGCTGAGTGATCCTGTGACATCCTCAAATCTTGAAAGTGTTTCTGACATGCATGCATGTTCACGATACTCACTATTTTGCAGCACTAAACTCTCATTACCCTTTTAGCGGCTTCTTTGATTTCTGCATCTTGAGCCTGCCTGCTCGAGGAATCTCTCATTTCTTAACATTGTCCTTTTCAGCCTGTGTACCATTGTTTAGTGAAAGTTTGAAACACGCACGTAAAGGATTAGTCTGTAGATCACATTTCCCAGCCTTCGTCAGAGGTGTCTACACTGTTCCTCTGCACGAGCTCCCTTTGCCTGAGCAACAACTGAGAAACACATCGTCCCGTGCTCCCCTTTTGTCATACGGTTGCTTATTGACTGTACTGAAGATCGGGATATGCAAAATATAAAGCAACATTTCTGTTCTAACAGAGCAGAGCAGTCAGATTCAATTTATGCTAGTTATGCTAGTTAAAATGATCTTTGCATTCTGACACAGTATGGACATGTAAGGAAAAGAAGGGTTAACTTGAAACATAATTACTTGGGTTGCATTACACAGTTCCTCAGTCCTTTGCTTAGTGTTTAGGGCTACACATATTAAAAATAAGTATATTAAAGAATTAATTAATAAGCTGACACACTGAGTCTCACAAGCCAACAGTAATCCAAAAATGAAACCTCAAAGCTCTTGGGCTTTGAACAAAACTCCCCGGTTGCCAGTCCTTTCCCAAACTGAGCTTTGTTGTATGTGAAGGATTGTATTATGTCATTTGCAAATATGAAAAAAAAATGTTATTTAGGCATTTGGACCTTGTTTACCAAATTGGCCTAGTGGAAGGTAAAACCACTCTTCCTTCTTTCTGCAAAATTTTTCTGGCTTGAAATAGCTATATCACCCTGATCTTCTGTGCTTTCATGGAATTAGAGAGAGGATATGGCAGTTAGGTTGACTCTTTCATTCTGGGACAAGCAACAAAACAAGTAAGCTTAGCTTCAGTAACGTATATACCCAAGGAAAACTATTCATATGGACCATTTGGAAAGGTTTACGTAAGTTAAAGAGTGAAGGAGGGCTCACTTTGAGGAAGTAATGATGCTTCTATGGATTCAAGTACAGATCTGTGTAAAATTTTCCTTTTAGTGTGAAAAAGATCAAACAACCCATGAAGGTATATGTAAGGATGAAAACCAGAGGAGAATGTTGCAAGATTGAGTTATAGTCAAAAGATGCTGAACTGTGATGCTGAAATAATAAAAAAAAAACCCTAACTAATCAGAGAAATGTAAAAGCATTTACTTGATTTGTTTAGAAATCATCTTGGGGAAAAAAATGTTAACCATTATAAGATGCACTGTTAGAAGGGCAACAAGATGGGGTGCAAGCAATCCGGGAGACTTGGAACCAGTGCCAGGTATCCCTACATTACATGGATGCTAGATTGACTGGCCGAGGGTGATAGTCTCCTGGATCTTATGTGTAAAGCAAGAAAATGTTTTGTTTAACTGGATGTGATAATTAATCTGTGGCAGCCTTAACTGTAAGGACCATGAAATACCAGAGTTCAAAATCAAAGGGGAGTGACAAAGGCAGTTAGCAGAGCACAGTACCTGGGCTTCAGGAGAGCCCAGGCTTCTGCAGGGAACTGGTAGGTGGGATCCCAAGGTAGGCAGCTCTGAAGGGCAAAGGAGCTCAATAGAGCTGGCAGGTCTTTAAGGACAGTGTCTAAAGGTTCTTACGGCCGGCAGCCTCCAAGCAAAAAAATGCTCCATCCTGATATTCAGGAAAGCTAGTAACTAATCAGCTGGGCTAAAAAGGGAACTCATGAATGAGCTCTAGCACTCTAAGGATGTACACAGCACATGGAAGCAAGGATGGGTTACAAAGAAGGAATATGGAAACACTGCCCAGCCTTGTATGGATGGTATTGGGAAAGCCAAAGCTCAACTGGAGTAGCAAGTGGTAAGGGATACCCAAGGAAAGAAAAGTTTCTAGTGCTACATTAATAGTAAAAGGCTAAACAAGGAAAATGTGATCCCACGGGTGAATAGGGTGGGTGATTTAGTAACAGCAGGCACAGATAAGGCTGAAAGACTCAATGTCATCTTTGAAAGGTCTCCCAGGCCTCTGTGCTCAGTGAAAGGCTTGGAGAAGGAGGAGAACGACCAGCAGTGGATGATGACTGAGCCAGGGATTAGTTTTGAGAACACAACCTGTACAAGTCCATGCGATCAAATTGCTTTCATTCAAGACTGCCCAGAGGGCTGACTGATGTGCTTGCAAGGCCGCTCTCTATCATCTTTGAAAGTCAGTGAGATCAGAGTAGGTCCCCAATGGGTGGAGAAAGGCAAGTGTTGCAACCATCTGATAAGCTGGGGGACTACAGGGGGTCAGTCTCACTGGGGCCTCTGGGGGTATTGTAGAACAGGTTCTCTTGGAGCACAGTTCTGGGCACGTAAAGAAGGTGACTGGGAGCAGCCAGCATTAATTTACCAAGGATAGATCATGTCTGACAAACCTGACTGCCTTTTTTGATGAAATTACTGGATTGGTTGAAAAGGAGAGAGCAGTGAATGTCATTTACCTCGACTTTAGCAAAGCTTTCAACACCATCTGCCACAGTATTCTTCTGTCCAAGTTAGGACATTACAGACTAGACCAGATGGGTGAGAAAAAACAGTTGGATGGTCAGGCTAAAGTTCAGTGATTGTACTCTACCTGGAGGTCAGTTCCAAGTGCAGTACTGCAGGGGTCTCTCCTGGGTCCTGTCCTGTTTAATATCTTTATAAATTACTTGGAGGAGGTGATGAAAGGACTATCAACAAACTGAGGCCCTCAATATGCTTGAGGGTAGGGCTGCCATTTAGAGGCACCTAGACAACCAAGAGTGAGCCAACAGAACAATCATGAAATCCAACAAGGACAAATGCAAAGTCCTGCAGCTGGGATGGACCATCCCTCTGGAACGATGCAGGCTGGGGACCAGCTCTGCAGAGAGGAGCTGGAAGTCTTGGCAGACAGTGAGCTGGACAGAGCCAGCAGCGAGCCGTGGCAGCGGAGGTGGCCAACAGTATCCATGGCTGCATCAGTGGGAGCACAGCCAGGAGACTGGGAGAGTGGTTGTCCCTCTCTGCTCTATGTTCTGCCTATGGCTCTTACCCACTCCAGTACAAGAAAGATGTTGATAAATTCAAGCTCAGCAGGGGGCCACCAAATTGGTCAGTGCTGGGGTAGGCTGAGGAAGAGGAGCTTTTTCAGCCTGTTCAGATGGCTTCAGAGGACCTAACAGCAGGACTGTGGTGTCTGCAGGGAGGGGACTGAGAACTCTGAGCTGGGCTCTGCGGTGTACAAGTGAACAAGAGGCAGTGGCCACAGACTGAAAAATGGGAGGTTACAACCTTTTATAAAGCAAAACTTTCTCACCTCAGGAGGACACTCACGAAGTGGGATAGGTTGCCCATGGAGGTTAGGTAGGCTTCATCCTTGGAGGGTTTCAAGATGCAACAGGGTAAAGCCCTGAGCAACCTGGTCTTATCTCAGAGCTCACCCACCTGTGAGCAGGAGGTTGGACCATATACCTTCTGAGGTCCCCTCCAAACAGAGGGAATTCTGTGATTAAATAGAAATAAAACTATGTTTAGTTTTCACAGAATTTCAGGTAATATAGTTATTTTTGTGTGTTCAGACAAGATTTTTGAATTGGGAAGTAAGGGATTGAGGTATCTTAGTCTGTAATGTGTGTTCTTTCCAGAGTTTGAACATCAGTATTAGTAGGTAATGGGTATGCAGAGGCAGAATACATGAAGAGAGGGAGATTTATCTTCCGAATCGTTGGTGTCTTCACTTGGTTTCAGTCAATAGAAAGTATTTTACATAAGAGCTGGAGCCCATACCCTTCAATTTCTTGGAGATAAACTGATTCCAGTATGATTATTTACTGGATGTATTCCATCAAGTATAGTGTTTAATGTTTCTGTGACTGATTGTTCTGACAGAAATTTCTTATGTAGTCATATAAAAATAAAAGGGGAGGGAGGGAGCTTGAATTAGCAGCCTTCCAAACAACAAAATCATAAATCCACAATTGGGTTGCTTTTTCTTGCCTTAAGCCTGACGTTATTTTCTTCTGATTGAATTTGTATCCTCTGAAGACTGAAGGAAAAAAAGTTGCAACTCTGTTTTGCAAATATGAGAATCTGTGAAATAGAATAAATTACCAACTATTGGCTTGATTTTGAAACCTGAACTCAAGCACATGGTTGGTTAGTCATACAAATATTCCTCAAGTAAGCCAGCATCCTGTTCTCAGGTGTCAGGTTTTTTTAACTGGCTATGATGTGATGAACAATTTAAGATATTTCAAGTTGATCTGAATATTAGAGTGATAATTATACCTATCCTGGCTGTGTGGTTCCTTCCTGGTTAGTGTTTCCAATCTACATTTATGTAAGTGCTTTGAAAGTACAGACTGTTCTTTGTGTTGGAAACATACATACTACCAAAACGCAGGGCAATTTTATGGAGAATATAAGGTATGTTGAATATTCCTCTTCTCCCTACTCTCCATTAAAATAGATAAAATCTTAAAAGACCAAGGGCCTAATCTGGTGAATTTGTTACTGCCTTAGATCTGCCCACAGCTCTCCCTTGAGGCACGCGGATAGATTTGATAAGCAAACCTTGCCAGATGGCTAATGCTTGAAGGGAACGTTTTGCTACAAACATTGCAAAGTACAGAAATTTTAAAGCGTAGCAGCAGTCTGCAGGCATAGGACTTCACTGTACTTTGATGTACCCGCTCAAGTATCTATTTTTCTGGAGTGGGGGCAGAGGGCTGAATCGGCTTTTCAAATACCCTTAGCGCAGCTGGCCTTAGCATCCACATTTGTAGTGTTGGCTGAATAAATAAATGAACCAAAATTATGTAGGTGCGCACTGTAGGAAACTAAGGTACCTCCAGTCTGCAGGTTCCTCACCTTATTGTAGACGTATGAGGCTCTGGACAGGGAAGAAGAAAATTTGGCAAAGCTGTTAGTGTTGAGTTGACACTGTGCTGCCTGCACACGTGAGGGAGGACAGGAGCTTGCTCAAAGTAAATGCCAGCTGGTAGCAGTCGAGAAAGCAGTCTGCTGTACCTCCGCTGTCCCCGTCCCTGCCCTTGCTTACAGGTGGTAAGCAAAAAGGTATCAGAGTCACGAAGGCAGCTGCTCCAGCCAAGTAAGAGGCTTTTGAGTAGAAGAAACGCTCTTTGATGCCTTGGTGGTTGCAAATGTGTCATCAAAATAAAGTTTTGGCGGGAACAAGGCTGCCTCCAGCGAGAAGTATGATATCCTGTGAAACAGTTGTTCTTGGACAAACACTTAAAGCTTCTCCTATACAGATGAATGAACACAAAATAGATTAATGTCAGTATTGTGTATTTGTAATTTGTTCTTTTAGAAATTGTGTTTTGGGATGACTGAACTGAAAACGATGGGGTTACATATATAATGTATATATGATTAGTTTCCTATATCCTGTATTATCGGTTCTCTTAGCTTTTGGACATTTGTGAAGAAATGAGCCTGATTTTAAAGTGTAAGGACCAAGTCCTTAGCTGTAACTCCAGAATATGATCCTTCAAGTCTAGAAATGTATGCAACTGGTGCATAGATCTATGCTTTACATCTTCAAAGCTCAGCATCACATTCAGCATGGATTTTGACAAGGTGGATGGATTGTAAGGATTCCTACAAAAAACCCAGGTCCATGGTTCTTGGGGAAACTCTACCCAACCTGTAGTACAACACTGTGGCCTGAGGTGATGTTGGCACCACTCCCAAATTTGCAAACTTCTACCTTCACTTGCTCTTTTCTCCGCTTCTTTCCAACTGCCTTCTGTCATAGTTACTTAAAATTAAAGTCTTCAGTACAGAACTACTATATATAACATCATACAAATGCTTAGACAGCTGAATAGTTTGACTAACCTTGAGCTGTTGGAAATGAAGTAAAACACCGAAGCAAAGCAATAACTTTGGATGCTTGTGTTACCGGAAAGCATCCCATGATCGCTTTCTAAAACACTTAATCATGAAATAGCTTCTTTGCTTCCCAGACTTTATGTAAGCAACAGATCATAGGTCTGCTGGAAAAAGAAACCTCAGCAAACCGCAGAGGAGTTTTACTGTCATAACCTATGGAGCATGTCTTCCCTTGGTGTTCATCAGGATGAGCTGCTTGAGGAGAAGTCCAAAATTTGCTTCCTTCATACTATGAAAATGATTAGCTTAGCCACTTATAGGACACAAGTGTTGTCCATCACCTTTGGACAGCAGCGCATTTGGGTCTGGAAACTGATGTTGTCAGAAGATACTGTGTCACAGAGGAGCTTTACTTGTTGGTTCTGGATCACACTTAAAATGCGTGAGTATTCATTCCTAATTTGACAGGCAAGTGCCATTAAGTGACAGAAAAATGTGCCTGAAGTTACTGCCATATTAAAGGGTTTGTAAAATCAAATTAAAATCATATTCACTTAAATGCTAAAACAAATTTTCTGCTATATTTGCAAAAGCTATGAACATCTTTATTCATGTGAAAACCCATTTTTTTAACATGAAATAAAATCCAAAATTAGTAGTCAGTAAGGACCACGTGTGCCATGCTTCAAATTTTAGCAGTTATTCCTGTAGTCTTTCCTTAAGGAATAAAATAAAAGGATAAATATATCAGCATAAGAACATTATTCTTCACTCTCTGACTTTTGAAAGCAAGGAAAAATATACTGTAAGATTACCTACAGTGCTACCAATTAGTTCTTGGTAAAGCACTGCATAGAAGAAATTATTTGCAGGATGAGGGGGCCAAATACTTTTACAGATCATATTGATAAATAATGTACCTCAGCAGCTTCCTGTGGTGTTTAATCTTAACTGTTTCAAAATGTTTTCCATAACCGTATGACTAAACCACTCATTATACACAGTAAAGTGGGTTTATTCCGTTATTTTCTACCCTGCATTTGTTATGATTGATCATGTAGCACACCTCACCTCTAGAAGAGAAGAAATGGAAAGCCAGCAATGCATGCCAACCGCGCTCTTCCTTCAGAGGTGGAAAGATCCATTTAAGCTGCAAGAGCTTAAACAACACTGTAAGTCTCTTCTGGAATCAGGGCTGGACTGGACTGATGGGTTGAGATGGGTAGAGATGATTTCTCTACCTCGGTACAGAAGGTGCTTCTGTATTTCGAAGGCAGCCTCAGGGAGGCACCCAGAGCCCCAGAGGCACTCGTTAAGGTCTTGAAGAACACTCACTGGCGTCACAAGTGTTTCAGGCGGAATCCTTTTGCACAAGGCGGTCAGACACTTGTGAAAGATTACTTAAATGAGGACAGAGCCTTGCAAAGAATATTTCAATTTATTTTTTTCCTTGAGGCAGTTAGAATGGCTTGTATCATATCAATGATGGTGCTTTTTTTTTGTTCCTTTAAGAAACCACGTAGGGATTTTTTGGGGTTTTTTTTTGGTTTTGATTTGGTTTTGTGTTGGAACGTCCTCTTTTGAGTGGCTTACAACTTTGCCAAATTTAAACATAGGAGTGAAACTATTGGTGCCGAGTGTTTGCCTCAGAATGTCTTTGATTTGCTTAGTGATTTTTGTCTTTTCTTTTTATAACCTCAAAGGAAGTATGTTGAAGGGAAACAAGTCATGCAATTCTGAGGAATTTCAATTTATATGTACTCTGGCAGGTCTTTGGTGATCCATAGCTGAATGTGAGTCATCTTAGATCTGAAATGGACAAGCACAGCTTTTCCTTTTTCTTTTTTTTCTTTTTTTTTTTTTTTCAATAATTTTGCCAGTAGTAAGCAGCCACTCTCGTCTATGGAAATGAAAGTGCAATTAATAACTGATACATTTTGCCTGTACAGAAAAGACTGAATTAAGATTTTATAGGTAAGTTTCCTTTTTGAATACTCTGACTTTCAAACACTTGTTATTTGCAATTTTAGCACATTCTGATATAATGATTTGCAGTGATAATTTTATGTAAGCGGTTTGGGCTGATCATTTGTGTATCTCTGTAGGTTGGTCACGAATATATAGTGCAGATTGAAGGTGCATAAAACCAGATCTCCCTCTAGAGACAGCTTTGTTTTGTTTCCTTCTTGAAGTTTAATCAAAACAACATGAAAACTTGGAGAAAATCTGACCTTTTTCTGTAAGAATAATTCCACACCCGTGATGGCAAGCCTAGAGAGAGGCAATTTCCATGAGCTCCATCCATGTAGGGATTGGTCACAAACATTTTGTTCAACCCAACTGCTGCTTTTTTTCCCCTTCTTTTCTATATATTTTGGAAAGGAAAGAAGATTCTTTTTCACTTTTCCCCTTGTCTGCTGAATGTTAAAGTCAATTTAGAAGCCTGAATCTTCAATACCACTTGAGTATGGAGCTCCAAAACAAGCGGAGTATGGCGCATTTGGAAAGGCATGCTGTGTGCAGTAGCTGGCTTTTTCCTTTCATCAAGTGCCCATCAGCACAGGCACCCTAATTAGAATTCCTCTTCAGTTGTTTGCTGTATATATTAAAGGGTGTGATTTTTTTTGAAATGTGTGAATATTTTGTAATGGATTCAAGCGGAACTTTAAAAAGGTATTTATCCAGCAAACTTAGAAGTAAAATACAGATCCAGGAGCAAGTGATAGTCAAAAAAGCTGCAGTGAGATTCCAACCCCCACCCCAACAAAACAGTGGATGTGGGAGCTTTTGCTAAGCTGAACTACCTTTTTAGAAAAGAAGTAATAGAAGACTGCCTGCTGATGGGAAGGTTTTTATAGTGTCATAAATGTTACCTCGGTACCCTGGTACTTTCATCTGCTAGAACAGGCAATTCTGAAATCCACACAATGCTTGTTTGGTGTTTTAGTCATACTAGTGTAACACTTTTTTACATCAAGGAAAAAGCAGAGTTACATTGTGTTTCTATAGGTAAACCTAGCGAATTAAAGATTCTTAATGTGTCTCTCTCACTGTGGGTGACGAACTCAGAGATCATTTGCGGTTTTGAGTAATCGGGAGTACATCTATATCAGCATTTTAGTGGATGCCAGGTCCCCAGCACCAGCTGCTTTGCTCTACAGATCTATTCCTACTGCAGCAGGCCACATGCTAATGTAGATGCCACTGGGTACTGTGGGCTGCTTTGTTCATGTTAGCAAATCTTTATCTGGGCAGGACGGACGAGAGAAAGGAGAACAGGTAAAGGCAAACAATGGAAACATTAAACAGAATGGAGACTTCCATTTTGCAGCATTTTTTCGTTTTTGTTTTGCCATTTAAACTTCCTTTTTTTGTCTAGCAAGTGCGTGGATTTATTTTGTTTTATTCTGTTGTGTTTGGTTTGTTTTTTTTTTTAATGGGGAAAGGGCTTGACTGCCTTTCACTATATTTAGAACTAATGACTGTTCTCTTAGGTGCTAGGGAAGGGATAGAGGAGAAAAAGTTAGTTGAGATGGACTGCTGCTTTAAAGTTTTTTTCTTAAGACAAAATGTACTAGAAAAAAGTAGCAAAAATAGAAAAAGCCATTCTTGTCTCAGGTGCTGGAAAGACGTAGGCAGAACACATGGCCTCATCAGCTGCTCTGCGACGTGGCAAACCTGGAGCAGGATTGGGCTGTTGAGAATATTATTGAGTTACCTCATTTGTCACAAGTTCACAGAAATGTTGCATTGTGAAAAAGATGGCCTTGCGTGTCAAAGCGAGACTCTCAGAGGGGAGAGAAATAGGGAGCAGTAGAAAAGAGACATCTCCCAGGAGTTGCTCAAAATTTCACCAGAGGTGATGGGCATGGTAGTAAAACCTGCATCTGCCCCTCTGCTGTGTCTTTTTGGGATAACATTCAAGAAGTAGGAGGTTCCTCACTGTCCTAATGGGTCTGTGACTCTGGGGAATGATGAGAGGGGTAGCAGTGAAGGCTGTTCATCCGCTGAGTCCACTTGCTTCCATTGTTTTTCTTCCCACCCAAAGTCTTCTCCCACCTCTCCTTACTCCCAAAATGGAGATAAATGAATCTAAAATGAGATACAATTTATTTCTTATTCTTTTGGGTACTTTATTATTGTTCATTTGTTCACCTGTCACAATTTTTATTCCTTCTGTCAAAGGTATTAAATCTTTTTTTCAGATTAGATCTGCCATCCTGCTTCTCTTTTGTGTCTTATTGCAGAAACATTTGGATATTGGGATGCATTATGACCCTTCACACAGTTTTCAAGAGTGCAATCTGAATAATACATACTCATAAACAGCATTGTGGCGATGCTTATATTGTCTAGGTGTATCATACAGTCCTAGTGGTCAGTCCTCTGAAATCATGTTTTTAAGTTCGAGGATGTGAATATCTCAGCTGGGATAGCCATAGCACCTGGTTATAGACATCTAACATAGGAATCTAGGCTGGCCTTCTGGTCAAGAGAGATATACCCTGAACCTGGAGGATTTCTGCATTGTCTTTGATTCCATAAAAAGCCTAAGAAAATGATCTTCTGAAATGACATATTCATCAAGAGGCACTTAAAACCCTAAAGCTAGTTGGTACTAACATCTCTTTCCAAACTCTGGTCTGTGAACAGCTCTCGTGCCTGCCTCTCTCCTCGGGGTAAGTTCATCCGTCAGTATTGCCATGATTTGAACAAAATGCCTTCAATGTGTTCATGAGCCTCAAGTTTTGTTTCCACTTGCTCTTCCCTCCCCATTTTGTCCCCCTGTCCCACCATGTTCTTTCTGTTACTTTATTTGACATGATAGTATAAAAAAAGAATGGGCTCTGGAAAGAAAGTTCTGGGCAATAAAGCCTCTTTTTAAAAAACATGTACATAAAGCAAAAATAACAGAAACTGTCAAAAGAAGCTGTTAGTGTGAATGTATTTATTTTATCATCAAGTGGAAAAGCTTGAATCAGCTCCAGCACTTCAGGACTACAATAATCAGTAATTTCTATGAGTAGAACATTTATTTCTCTTTTAAAATACCGAACAAACTGAACGCCAGGTTGTCAGCTGCTTTCACAAGAATTTGGGGTGGGGGGCAGGGGGAAAGAAGAAGATAGACCAACTACTTTCTGAACCATATTATAGTCAATAATCCAGGTCACTTGCAGGAATGGGGTAAAGCATACCCCAGCACAGGTGAATAAAGTGACGAGAGAAGCAACTGCTTCTGGGTGGTGCCACTACAATCTGGGTTAGAAACTTTGACTTAGAGCCGTACTCCTGGAGGAAAGGGGAGTAGTGGGGGCATTTCACATGTGAGAAAAGACAGCATGGGAGGGAAAGTGACTTTGCAGCAGGTACTGTGGTAGCTCTTGACAGTTTATGACTTCCCACTGCCAGGGACTGGGCTCCCCCAGCATCCCTGATGCAGAGCAGCCCCGCTGCCCTGTGGTACCCAGCCAGCGCCTGAGCTGTGCAAACGCTACAGGTGGTCCCCCACATCTACTGGGGTGGGAGAATTGCTCGCATGACTGAAATCAGGAGCTGATCTGTGGGCTGCTGCTTCTGTTTGGAGACTCTGGCTGGGAGGAGAGGAGATGCTACGGAGATGTGATTCATTCCTGGTACCGAGTGGGTGAAACTCAGGCAGGCAAAAAAGCTGTGATTCAATGAACCTCCTGGACAAAGAGAGGACAGGAAGAGAGCAACCAGCCAGGGTGCTTGGAGAATGAATTAGTGGGTACCATTTTAAAAGCTAGATGTCCTCTTGAAATAACTTTTTTGGAGGCAATCACAGTTCTTTATACAAAAACACCCAAACGTTGTAATAAAAATTAGTTCCTTAGTGCATTAAGACATTTCTTTCTGTGATTTCCTACATTTGATAGATAATGGGTTGATCCAAACATCATAAGAAAAACTACAAATTAAAAAAAATAAATCCCCTTATTAAAAAGTATATTGAATTTTTTCTCAAAATTTGATCTGCATGATATTTTCTCTGCGGCAGTCGATTCACCACTGGGAAGCCTGTGGGACTGGGGGAAGAAAAGAGCAAAGAGAGAAACTATATAGTGTGCTGCTATCCTGGGTGGGATGAGTTGGGTGGAGAAACAAAACTCAGACCTGAAGGGGTTTCAGCATCTAAAAAAAAAAAAAAGCTGATTGAGAAGGAAAAGAAATGGGAAATTTTCCACTAATAACAATAAAAATTTAAATACTCGCACTTATTTACTTGCGTTTCTCCCACCCAGCTACCTTTTGCCTGTAGCTTTTCTTTTAAAGCACTGAGTTCTTCTCAATTTCATGAGCAGAGACGACAGACTATGCAGTTTTCTGGTTATTTCAGAGTTTTGGCATGGACCGACGAGCTGTGCTTATGAATTTCAGTGCAGCATCAAACTGTCAGAGGGTGTGCTCTCTAGGGCTGAGATGATTAGCCCTTCATTTGTGCTTTGCTGAGCCTTTTCTAGATATTATCCCTGGACAGACAAGGGCTCTATTCTGCAGCAGCGAAGCCCTGGCTGACAGCGCGGTGACACTGCGGCACCGCTGTGTGATTACCCTCGCAGCGCTGGCAGAGTCCAAGGAGTGCTGATAAGAGTCGAGCCTGGACTTCATTTCCTGGGCTTGGGAGTACAATGTGGGTCAAAAGAGATTTGTCTGGCATTTTCACTGGCCGTGTTTCTAGCCATCACCCAATAGCTATATGTGTTCTGTTTCAGTAATGTGAATTCGTTTGTTGTTAATCAGGGTTTCATTTCAAGATGACAAATACATTTTAGGAGAGTAATTTAGGAAGTAGTTGTATAGAACTCTTATGTGGGAATCAAGATTCATAATAGCATGTCCATGCATAATATTTCTTTATATTTGGACAAATTTGGTAGGCATTTCTTAAAGAACTAATACATACAAATTATGTCTATATACAAGTTATTTATTTATTTGCTCAGTTCTAGAAAAAAGTGTCCTGAGCTTTCCTCCAAGCTCTCTGACAACAGTAATGATAGAAAGTACACACTATGAAGGAAAATTGAGGGATCAGATGAAATGTAAAAATGTTAACTTGTAGGCAGCATCCCACTATTCATGGGTATAGCTGTTAGCTTAAGGAAGAAAATTCCCACATATACTTCAATATGCAAATAAATTACCCTATTAATAAAAGGCAGGCAGATGACGCAGGTGGTGTATTTCCATATGTAAAGTTATATGATGTGCAAATATGTTGGGAACTTGGAAAACTTTGCTTTCTTATATTTATGGCAACAGGTTACTCTCTGCTAGCACAGTTGATCAGTGAAGCTACTGTCTTCATGTATTCCTTTAAAAGTTTCTTCCATTTTTGTAGGCTTCTGCTTTTGAAATAAATATATATATATACATAACTGATATTCTACATGATATCTTAACTGAAAAGTCTGTTTGGAGAATTCATGCAAAGCACTATAGAAATCCCAGGGAGGCCTGCCATATACACAGTGGGCAGGGGCAAAAGTTTATAGGCGCTCTAAGTAAAGGGAGAAAATCCCAAGTTAAGGGTCCAAGGTTTGTCTTCATGAAATGAAGGTTTGTATTTTCATTTGAAAATAAATTTAAGCTTTAATTATAAGGACAGCATCCAATTCCACTAAGTCTGTGCTGCTGAGTGTTACTTTTTATGTTTAGAAAGCCTTCCAATGAGGTTTCTGGAGATGTTAGTTCATGATGAGAATTCACCTTCCTGCGAGCATTTTGGAAGAAAACTTTCTAAAAAATTGATGAGAAACATACTGATATTGCAGTTAGAGCATTGGGTTTAGCATCTGTACTGTAAATGTAAACCTTGATGACCCATTTGCAGAATCCCTATAAGCTTAGCAGTCTGTACTTCATGGCCTTTTTTGTCCGCATTCAGTAACACTTTCTATTTTAATCAGAACAGTTATGGTGGCAGACTCCACACTCGGGCTTGGGATGTGGAGCTGTTTTGTCAAGGCATCCTGTTCTCACATTCAAAGTAGAGCCTGAGTGCAAGCATTGCTAAAAACACATTAGGAAGCTGATATGGGTATCCTCTATTCAGGGCATGAAAGTGTTTGAAAGACGTTTCTTCAGAGCAAAGAGATATAAAGCCTGTGACAAAGGTTCAAAGCGAAAAAATGTTAGGAGCAGCCTGGCGTGAATGCTGCCTGGTGCCTGTATTCGTGGCAAAGGCCTGAGTGCTTAGGCACGGATGCAGCGAGTTACCGTCCTAACCTAGGAATAGCCTGGGCAGCGTGCTGTTCACGTGGGTAGGACACCATGGGAGTCTCTCAAAGTCTCTAATTTGACCAGTGGTCTAGTTATGGGCAGCCATCGTTCCTGGTGCACAGGACGTCCCCAACCTGCTGTGCTAATATGGGCTTGGAGGTCTTCACACAAGAGTTAGTAGCTGTAGGCTGGGTTGAACACCGGCATAGTCAACCATCGGTGCAGATACCGTAATTAGCAGTGTTCAGTGGTGTACGTTTCTGATGAGCCACGTGCAAACTGCAGAGGGCAAGATGAAGGGCCACAGCAGAACTGAAGTGAATTAGTGTTGTTTGAAGGAAAGCTGAAGCTACATTCCTACTGACTTCACCAGCTAAGTTCTAGTCTTTGAGTATTCCTCTAAATATATCCACAGAGCTATTGATGTTGTGACAGTTTTGTATCTGAGCACTGCACTCTACAACTCTACTGCACTCTACAACTTTTTGTTGTAGAGTCAAAAAAAACCCTATAAAACTATGGGACATTTTACAGTGCATGTATAAGAGGGAAGACAAGGATTTTGCCTCTTTTTTTTTTCCTTAAAATTAATTTTTAAGATTATTTTTTACATTTCTATAAGGTGTATCTTGTTCCCATAGTCTGTTGCTCTTCTTTCTGTTCATTTCATCAGTTCTCACACAGATCTCCTAAACCTGGACTACACTGCGGTGGCTTCAGTGAGGGCTGGTGCTATTTGCAGAGCCAGAATCCAAACTCAGGTTTTCTGGCCCTTGCAGTCCCTTTTGGGCTTCGCTGTGTTACCTCTGACTGTGGGAGGCTGAACGTATCAGTTGCTTGCTCCCATCTGGACTAGTTGTCTTAGGGAACCCAGTACCTGACAGCATGCGCAGGTGCCAGCGTTGTGGCTTGAGCAAATCTCCGGCTTCAGGAATGAGCATAGCTGCCCTCAGTTGTTTCACAAAGAGCAGAACTGGTTCTGCTTTTAACTTCTTAGCTTTGTTAGCTTGTTTTAGAACTTCCCAGAAATATGCAATTCTGCTGTGGTTTATAGAAATAAGTCTGCTTATAGTTTTGTGTTTTCTCCATGGAACCCGATCCCTGTTTTCCGAGAGAGTAGGGGTCTCACAGGGCAATCCGATCCTGAAGGAAAAACCAGCCGCTGTTGCCAAGATCTCTTCAATGCTATATGAGGCAAGGAGAGTACAGTGCTTGAGGGAAGTTCAGTGGAGGCTTTTTGTCATTTTGGAAAACACTGAAACTAATGAGTCACTTCTTTCAAATAGAGGCTTTCCCCAAAGGAAACTCCTAGGACAACTAGCTGGTGTTTGTCATTTTGTACATCTCATTTGAAGTAATCTTCATCGTGATTTTGAAAAGGTCAGGGGGAAGAGGAGACAGAGATGCTGGTTGAAAGCAAAGTTTTGCTGTTAACATTTTTTTGTTTGTTTCTTTTGCTTTGCCCATAGTAATGTCATTCAAATTTCACAGCCAGTCTTTGCCTCTCTGGAAGAGAGTACTGCAAAGCTTCTATCTTCAAATGTATCAATAATGTCAGTGGAGAAGTCTAGTAAAAGACAATTCTGGGAACAAGGGTGAATTTTTGACCTTGTTCAGGGAGGGAATCATAACCCCTTACCAATGAAGAACTGAAGATGAAGGTAAGTTTGAGAAACTCCAAGCCTCCTAAGGAAAAAAAAACAACCTTTATTGATAACTTTGAACATCATCCTTTTGTAGTAGACCCCAGACTATTAATTATGACAAGATGAGGTACTTCAATAAATATCTTGTAGTATTATTTCGGAAAAAGTTTTTTGTAGCATCACATGGAAAACAGTCAGGTTGAGAAGATGGGAGTTAACAGGAAAATAAGAAATGGATGAGGGATACAGGGACAGGTTAGGGCTGAGAGCTGCTGAAATGCGTACATAAATATGCAAGTAAATAAATAATCTTAGATTAAAAGAAAGGAATCTATTCATTGCCATAGTTGTTGCAAATAAGAGGGAATCTAGCATAGATAGGTCTGAAAGGCACTGAGATTTGTTGATTCAGTTTTTTGACATATAGTCTTTGTACTTCTCAGAAAAGTCTTGTCCTTCACCATATTAATTATTTTTGTAATTTATTTTTAGATTACAAAAATGGGGTCTAAAAAGTCAAGAAAATCTGATGCTTGGTTGTCTTTTGTGGACAGCATTACCTCCTCTTGTTATACAGCTGCCTTGTTTTATTTTTGTCTGTCCTACAGTCCAAATACACAGGCTTCATTTTATTTCTCTCGTTTCCACCACAAATTAATCTTTGCATTCCAGTGCTCAATTTGTGATTGAGAATGACTTCAAATTTAACCCTATTTATGTAATTTATCCCTTTCTAATGCGAAATCAGAAATAAAGCAGCAAATTGATTAGCAATTCTCTCTCAGGCTGGAAAAAGGAATATTATTAATAAGTCATTATCATATCCATTTGAGTCTTCTAGAGCTATTAAAAGGTTACATTCCACATTAGATGTTAGAACTAACTATATATTTGAATTTCATTTTCAGTATGTGATTAGATGCCTCTGAATTTAACCCCAAAATTCATTCTTTTCCTCGATGGGGATCTCTGCAGCTTGGAGGAACTTGTGTTCTGCTGTTTTTTTCTTCTCCAGTTTAGGGGTCAGGAGGGAAAGGCAAATGTCTTCAAAGGGATTTAAGTGTATCACTAATCAGATGAACATTGTGCCTTTTAGTGAGACAGTAATTTGCTCAAGTTTTTGTCACGGGTTACTCTTTTATATAGCTGATGCTTGCTTCCAAGTAATTTTTTAAACCATTTTCCTGCCTTGACAGGGTCAAAGGATTGTTGTTTTTCAACCTGAAATAAATTGGCCAAGCCATGATTTCCCTTTGCACAAAACATTCCAGAAATCTTAAAAGACATTTGCTAAGATTTTCAGTTGTCATTTAGCTGAAGTCCAAAAGAAAGAATGAAATAAGGGGGATGGAAGGCTGATTTTAAATGAACAGGAAGCAAGTGTCTTTCTAAGCGGTGTAAAAGAACAAAACAGATTAACTCAGCGGTTTTGGTTGAATGTGGTTTGGCTTGCTTTTACTTTGTCTCTTTTCCTTCTCAACAAAGTGACTCGCAGTCTCCTCAGACTGAATGAATTCTTCCATCTGTGATATGATTCTTGATGTTTAAGGATTACAGACCAGCCCAAAACCTAGTGGAATCAATGAACTGAAGAACAATCTCTTCAATATCATGGCTCTTGCTGAAAATATACAAGGGTATTTTTGGCTGATGAACTGTAGGTTTGGTTAAAGTAGGCATTGCATCAGTGTGGAGTAACTTTCTGACGTGAATATTTCTGAACTTTGCAGCGTTCTGAAAATGTTTCTAGTACATCTCGTCTAAGACTGAATTATAGCCCGCTCCAGGCAAGGAACAGGTAATAGTGATACGGCCTCTGGAGCAGCCTGAAAGTGAAATTAACTCTTGGGTCTAAAGACTTGTGCCAAGTTTCTGGCTATTATATTGTAACGGTGGAGCAATGCTCTCTCCAGTCATCCATCTATTCCAGTCCTTGAACAGTTCTTCAAAAAGCTATTGAAAGCCACTTCTGAAAGATAATCCTGTAGCCTGTATAATTCATATGAAAGGCTCCCTGCCCTAAGCTGTATGTCTTCGTGTTTTTGGACAGTTGTTCTCCCTGCCAAAACCTCCTGAATATGCCCTTTTTGTGGATTTTTTTCTTTCCCTTTGCCTGCTTTCTGGTAGATCAACAGCACCACTGCATTATTCACCAGACTTATTTAATGAAAGAAATAAGCACTTACATCTTTCCATTAGGTAGTTTTCAAATCAGATGCAGAAATCATGTGTTATTGAGGAATGTTAACTTTTGACTTCTTAATAGTTTCACAGTTTTCACAGCTCCTCTAAAAATTAAAATTCGGAAGCAAAAAGGATACTTTGTGACTGATTAATTTCTTGATTCTCTGAGAGTGTGATGCATGGATTGCTCATCAGTTTTATAGGCTAATGTCTCATGCCACTTATAAATATCTCATTATCTTCTCTATGCAAACACGTGTATCAGAAATACAACAGTTGAATGCATGCAGGATTTATATTTCCCTAGGGAAAAGTAAAACTTCAGACTCATTATGGCATCCCTGGGCCCAGCTGGTTGGCATACCAAGTGTCACCTGGCTTACTGAGAGCCTCTTCTAGGTTCAGGGCAGCAGTGAGTGCATCCTAATCAGGGTGCTAGGCAAATATTCGGCTTGGTCATGGGCAAATCAACATTTTCTCATTCTTTGTGGGAATTTTCCCTTTAATCCTTTATTTGCCATGTGAGTTAGAATTTGAATTAAAATAGTGCTTTACTTGTAGGGCTTGTTTACACAAGCAAGAACCATGCAAATGACTTTAAATCTCTTTGCTAGATCATTTCTTGTCAGTTTTGTTCAAGGATCAGGTCACTTAGGTAAATCTGCATCAGTGAAAGGAGCAAGCAGTTCAGAGGCAGGCACTTAGATACATTAAAGGAAAGACATTAAAATTGCCTCAAAGACTATGAGTGACCTGTTTTTAGGCAGGTATTTTTTGATTGTTTATTACAGTATTTTTATTTTGTGTTTTTGAGTGGTAACATATTTTGACTTGGAAAAATAGAATCATAGAATCATAGAATTGTCTAGGTTGGAAGGGACCTTTAAGATGATATAATCCAACCATCAAAATAGTTCATCCAAAATAAAAAGCATCTTTTTTTTTTTTTTAACCTGTTATATTCAATCTCCCATGGCATTCATTTAATCTCCCATTGAATTAGTAATCCAAAATTACTGTCTAAAGAAGTGTGCTGTGAGGGAAGCAGGGGGCTGAAATTTTTGCATCACAGTCTAAACTATTATTTCAAGTTTTGACAAACAGATTAGTCATCTTCTTATTGATGGAGATAAAACAATATGTGTGTTACTTGAAATATAAGGGTCCTTGCATCAAACTATGAATTTTCATTATCTAGAATAAAAAAAAAATCATAGAATCGTTTAGGTTGGAAAAGACCCTTAAGATCATTGAGTCCAACTGTAAACCTAACACTGCCAAGTCCACTACTAAACCATGTTCCTAAATGCCACATATACATCTTTTAAATACCTCCAGGGATGGTGACCCTACCACTTCCCTGGGCAGCCTGCTCCAATGCTTGACAACCCATTTGGTGAAGAAATTTTTCCTAATATCCAATCTAAACCTCCCCTGGTGCAACTTGACGCCATTCCCTCTAATCCTATCACTTGTCACTTGGGAAAAGAAAGCAACCCCCACCTCACTACAACCTCCTTTCAGGTAGCTGTAGAGAGCCATAAGGTCCCCCCTGAGTCTCTTTTCTCCACGCTAAACCATCCCAGTTCCCTCAGTTGCTGCTCACAGCTTGTTCTCTAGACCCTTTACCGGCTTCGTTGCTCTTCTTTGGATGTGCAAATCTACTTATCATCTAAACAATTTTGAAAAACTCAACTTTCATTTACCATCTTCAACTATTTTGACAGCTTGTAGGGAGAGGTTACTCACCACTGCTGGTAACTACTGATTTCATCCCTGCTTTCTGTTAGAGCTGCTTACAGAATGCCAGAGGGTTTTTGCAGTTTATTACTAGTCAAAGTGACTTTTAAGTAACTGTCAAAGGTATCCTTTACTGAGTCCCACAAAAATAAGGATTTCAGCATGGAAATCTGCCCAGTTTCTTTTACAGTGAGCACTAACACAAATAATTTATTTTATTCTTTGCAATCTTGTCCTCTCTCAGGTTTCTCTTCTGTACTTTGATCATCAGTTGTCCTTACAGGCTTTGCCAAGCTTCTTGCTACTGATGTGTTTGAAGAAAGATTTTGTATTTAGTTTTAATTCCTTTTGCCAGTTGCTCTTCAAACTCTGTTTTCAACCCTCCTAGTTATGTTTTCACATTTAATCTGCCAGAGTTCACGATCATTTCCTTTTCTTTAGGTTTGACACAGCTTAAGCCTCCTGAGGGATGCCTTCTTGTTTCTAGTAACCTCCCTTACCCGCTGTTCAGTCCTCACGACTTTTCCACCCTTTCTAAAAATACTTTAAAAAAATTCTGTGGCATGCATTCATCAGTGCTGCTCCTTCAATAATCTATAAAGTTTTAATTCTCTTAGCTGCTCATTTTAAACAAGTTTCTTCGTCTTTGTGTGGCTCTACCTCTTGAAAGAGCAAAATTGAGGCATATCTTTTTGGCTTTTTTTGCTTCTGTAGGCATACAGAGTTTATATAGATTCACACGCACAGTTTTGAGAAGAGCTAATCCACGTGTGCTAGTCAGGACAAGGTTGAGGGGGATGTCCCACTTCGCTGGCTGCTTTCACAGCTGCTTCAAGATGTACTTATCAATGGCCTCATAAAAATGTGATCTCTGTGTTACGTACCAGGGTGAATCTTCTTAAGGGTAACTGAAGGCTCCTACTATTCTCGTGTTTCCTGCCCTTTCTGCCTCTAATCTCTCATGGCATAGCAGTCAGTGCTGCCATCCTGTCTGGGTGGTTGGTAATGTCTTATGTTCTTCCTATTTAGGCCTTGAATTTTGGTCCCTAAGGACACGGAGGCACCTGATCTGGTAGGTAGTTTGTCAGTTTTGATTCTTATCAAATTGGGCTTCTCTTGTCCAGTGACTGTTAAGAGGATGAGTGTGGACGTGAGACCACGAGGCAGGAAGGGAGCAGCCACAGAGTTCAGGGAAAAGGCTTCTTGCTGCAGGGGTTCACCCAGATTTTCTCCATAGTCAGAGGAGAGAGGGGGGCTCTTCTAAAGAACAATTAATCCCATTTTCTTTGGAACAAGACTAGATACTTTATTCTTAAATGTAGATTGGCTGCTTCTAAGTTATTTTTTCCATTTGCAGAATACACAGTCAAGGACTCACTGATGAAGGATTTAAGTGCCTAAATTGTGTCGCCCGGGAAATAAAAGTCTGTGGTGTACACTGATTGGGTTACCCTCCTTCCTCCTGTTGAAATAGGTCCAGCTAACTCTCTTTTAAATTTTGAGGATAGAGCTTCTTAGCTGGTAGGGCTTACAAGGGGAGGGCAGCAGAAATAAGATACAGTGGTTCTGGTTCTTGGTCCAAGGACCTATTTTAATATTAAATAGGTAATGGTAAGAGCAATCCTTGGAATGGAGACTGCCTGCCAATAAAGTAACTTTACTCCTCAACTCTTTCAGTCTTGGGCTAGTTCTGCTTAAGCATGGAAGCACAGTTCCAAGTGCCTGAAGGATTTTGAAGTGTAGATTTTGAGGCTTAAACATTTTACTCTTTTCAGGGAGAATGGATTACTTCTTTACATAAAGAGAGATGGATACACAAGGAGGGGGGAAAAAAGGGTGAGAGCTGTATTTTTATGCCTGATGCGTAAAAAAGAACCTAACCCCCCTTAAGTGGCTCAGAGAGGTACATTATTAATTTAAGATGTACATACCAGTTATATTGATTCAGCAATAGAAATAAGTGGTTTTGCCTAACACATAAAGCTTAATATTTTGCAATAATTAAGTGATTAATCTGAGACTATTTCTGTGACACAGCAAGCTTTATGTACCGTTCCAGTTGTAAAGGTGTAGGCACTAAACCATCTCTGGTTTTAATGTGAGGAAAGCTATGGCAGCCCATGACAGCTGGTGAACTGCCTATAAATACATAGAAATGGTTTCAGCAGCTGCTGTGACTTACCTATTTAAAATCAACTTTCTTATGCA
Organism: Anarhynchus alexandrinus; assembly: GCA_008711295.1. Lineage (NCBI taxonomy): Eukaryota > Metazoa > Chordata > Aves > Charadriiformes > Charadriidae > Anarhynchus > Anarhynchus alexandrinus. The sequence goes on along the minus strand of VUYV01000102.1, from coordinate 331,234 downwards.
CTGAAAGATAAAAAGACAAACTCTTGGTGAATGCCCCAAATAGTGAATGTCTTTACAAGTTTTCATCAATTTCAAATTTAGTAGACAATTGACGGAGTTGCAGTGTTACTGCCTGAATTCTTTAATGTTAGGCTAGAAGCAGCTCCTCATGGGCTTCCTGAGCACAGAGTGTGCCGTTTTGTTCTGGATCTTTTTTATGACCATACTCAGGGGAAGTATTTAATGGGTGACAATTGGTAGATTCGAAGTCAATTTTCAGTGTATATGACCCTGTGGACTACACTTCATAAGCAGTATCATAAGGATTTTAATGATTACCTTTTAAAAAAAAATGTAGAAACTTTTATAGTACTTTTACTTGGGAAAAATATTAAACTTCCACTGATATGTGTGTTCCTATTTAACAACCCAGTGAAGCTGCTTAAACAGACAACTCCCACTACAGCCAGAATTATTCCTTATCTGTAATCTCATACAGCTAAGCATTTATATTCTTTTGTTACATTTCATATCATGTAGATTTTTTATACTGTCGTGTCTGAGCAGCTTTCTGAAGTGGAGAAAGTAAAGTGACTAGCATCCATGATATCTATTCTTGCATCTATTTCCTATGGGAAAAAAAGAGAATAGTGGAGATGCTTTGATTTTATAAATGAAGTCAAAGCTGAAGATAACTTTTGCACATAGATGCCCTTTGGTTATTCAGGAAATACATTCCAAGCACTCAGCCCTGGAGAAAATGTTGTGCCTAGTGCCGATGAGTTTCACCTTCTCTGTAGAAAATTTCAGCATGTCAGAGAAACAGTGCTGTTGGCAACGTTGCTAATGTTGGCCTTTCAGTTAACCTTGGTTGAAACAATGACGTACTTGAAGATAATAACTGAGACCTTGGGCAAGAATAAATACGGTACAGAGACATGGTTCAGGAAGCAGAGGACAGATTTGCTACCCAAACAGTAGACAACATTGTTTGAAGGAGGTGCTACAACATTTTGAACTTCTTGGTGTTTTCTAAGACCTGAAGGCTACAAACCCAAATATACTGTATTACCTTGTTCAGCTCTGAATACTTCATGAGATAATATGATCACTGCCCACTGGCATGAAATGGAGGACTTCATGTCTGTGAAGAAAAACAATCCATCTGACAGGCTGATGTCACTAGCTGTGGGTGCCTCTAGCAAAAGGATTATTTCGGACTGACTTTTACATTTATCCTGATAAAATACCAGCTCTAATGCCATGCTCTGGCTAAATAGAAATACTAACCAGCTAAGAAACAAGATCTAGCCTTATCCAGCTAGAGAGATTGTTTTTTTTGGTATGGACATCTCATAGCAGCCCAGCCATTAAAGCTAATATAAGAATTAGTCTGACACCTTCCCACATCCTCCAGTTGATCTAAATAAATAAATAATATCCCTCCAAATATCCAAGAAGTAATCTCTCCGTGCCAAATTTTGCTCCTAAACTGTGTACCTATTATTTTTAACTCTGTAGGAGTTGTTTTTCTATAACCATGGCTGGAATTTGGCCCTTAATAGTCACTGTGTCTTCACTCTTTCTAATGTAGGTCAAGAGAATAAATTAAATGATGACATTGTGCTGCTTACTGTAGCATCCCCCAGGAGTTAGTGTGGTCCCTACTGATTGCCTTGAATCATTAATCAAAGGGTAACTGCACTGCACAGCCCACAATATATTCTCAGCAGGCACATGCATTGATGATGCTGCACCAAGAAAAAAGACTTAATTGCATTGACAGTACAGTTTTTTCACAGTTTAGAATGTTTATCAAAATTGTGCTTGTAGCATCTAAAAATACTGTAATTAATGCAGCTTTTGGCCTCTTCGCACACTGTTTTCTTTTTAGTTTCTTCTGTTAAAGAAGACAGCTGTTTGCTAGGAAAACAAATTCATCTTTTTTCCTTCTCTCTCTCGCCTCCTGTTTTGTATTTGAGTGCATCAGTAGGAGGCTCACAGTTTGTTGTAAATGTTCATTCACAGTTTCTGCAGATTCCTACATTCATATTCACAAAGGCAGAATATTTCAAGATGTCCTTCATATCAAGTTACTGTTACTTCACATCAGACATGCAGAATACAAAATACAGATTTCAGGGGCTTTGCTTTCCAAGGCAAAACAGTGATCCTTAAGGGAACAAAAAACACTTTGGGTCAGCCCATTCATTCTTAAATTGTTTTCTTTCGTGGCTGATCTAAATGTGGCTTGCAGGTATTAACATGCAGAGAATATTACAGAATAAGGAAAGCAGACTTTCTTTGATCAGATAAAGCATTTGCAAGAGAAGGTGAGGGAGATGCTGGTGAGTCAGCTTGTGACACCGCTAGGCACTTGGGCCTTGGCTCCTGGGCAGACAAGGATGGATCTTTTCTTTTCCCTATTAAGTATTCAGGCTGCAAGAACAAGAAAGGACACAAAAGCGTGCCACGTGGTTTGGGCCACCACCATGGGCTGTTGCTCCTGTGCTGGACCTGCAAGCCCGTGAGGAACCCAACCTGCTTAGTGGCGAGCAGGCTGAGAGTAAGGGAGCGGCATATGCCCTCCTGCACCGAGAGAGACAGGAGCAAAGGGAATTTGTAATGGAAAGAGTTCTGACTTAGATTAAAGAAGATACTGGAAAAAAATATCTGTTTGAGCATCAAGAAAAAGGAGACTTAACATCTGTTTTGCTCAACCCTCTACAGAAAAATAGTATTATCATGATTCATTTTTGTCATCCATACGCTACCATTAACTATCGTAAAGTGCTTTGCTACTTCAAATATCCGCATCAGGTTTTAAAATGTTCCAGTTCCTACATATTGCCTTGTAAATCCTGTATCACAGTAAAGGAGGCTGTGTATGTAGCAGAGCTTTGCAAGGCTGCAATTTCACTGAAATGACTATTATTACCTTATAGACTGCAAGGGTAAAGCTCAAGTGGTGCAGTATATGAAATCCTAAGGTTAAATAATGGACTGTGCTGTAATGTTACACTGGACTTTATATTTCTGCTGCTGAGGTAGGACTTGCAGCTCTATTAAGACAGGGGACTATTGAAAACCTTAATCATTGTCAGGCATAAAAGCCTGCACAGTGTACACACACAGTGAGAAGGCTTAAGATCGCCGAGGAGTTGGAATTATCTTGAGTTCACCATCAAATGCCTTCTGCTTTGAGAATGCAGATATTCGGAGCCAAGCTGCCATTGCGTTGATAGTATACAGTGCGTGTGAGAATCGAGATTATTTTAAAGCTTATTTATTAGGCCAGATTGCAGCCCCAGAGACTATTTAATTAAATGATCCTATGACAGTTTAAATAGCTAAGCATTAGGATCCGCAACAGTTAAAATGGTGCCTGTTGAGCAGTACTGCAGCTGGAATCAGGTAAGATACTGGTCCTGTGGTGCAGCCTGCACCCACCTAAACCTATGCCCACCACAAGAAGAGCTGTAGGAATTAATCTGCAACACATAAATAGCACTAAAGAAGGAAATAAAACATAATTCAAGAACAAAATTCACAATAGTTAACAGAGAAAATGAATGAAAATCAAATATATTTTAAATAATCAAGGTTTTAATGAAGGTGCTCTTAACATGAGTCTTAATAGACATTCAATGTAGTTTAAACCATTCTTTCTCCTTCAGTATGTTAAAGTAGTATTTTGTATGGGGTGGAACAACTTGAAAATTTCTGTGTGATAGTCTTCAAGAAAATGCATTGAACAGACAGATTATTTAGGCTATTGATTGTTATAATCTTCCAGAATAATTTGAGTTGAATGTCTTTGGAAAAAAGATCCCACATTCTTTTCCAGTACAAACTCTGCTCTTGGAAGTGCTGCCTTACAGATTAGCTTAAACTTAATGCATATGGATTTTGAGTCTTAAAACCACTGAAGAAGCAAGGTGTCCCTAGAACTATGGTGTAACTTGTGCTGACATCTCTTTTCATTCATTAGCAAGGCAGCATTAAATTGTAGAGGTTATGCCACTGCTGTTAAAATTACATCAGGACTTCCATTTAAAAGGGGTGAAAAAACACAGACTAAACATTCTGTACCTGATCCTAGATCAGCTGTTGAAATCAACAGTGGTCTTTGCATTGCAAGATTTTTTTTTTATTTGTATAATGTGGAGGAGGATGGGTGCAGTTTATGAATTTTCCTTTGTGTCTGTTATGGAAAACTATAGAAGGAAAATTATTTTGTATCTGAAAACTATTTTCTGCCTTGAAAAAGCATGGCACTGTAAGGTGTTAGACGAATAGGAACAAACCCTCGCTTTGTGTCGAGCTGTTGTTTTGATTTATGACTGTAAGCTGCTGCTGAGGCTTTTCCAGCCTTTCAAAGAGGCTGTCATTATGGATGAGAATACTGACATTTAAAGCCCTCTTACCTGCTGATGCTGGGAAGTGCCGAGACTGGCTTTCCTCTTCCCCAGCCATGCCCAGATTTGTTCACTCCTTAGCAGAGACCCCCTTGTCCTTCAGCTTAGCAGAGAAAGAGACATGGCAGAAAAGGAAAAAGTGCTTATTAAAGCTTAACCTAAATATGTATGTGGACTTTTAAATAAGTGAAGTAGCAGCTTTTTAGCCAGTCATCTGTCAGCCTCCTGTTTCACTGGCTCCCCCAGACAGGGAGCAGTAAAGCAAGTCTGGTGTACCACGGGTGGCTTCCGAAAGCTGCCCACAGCCCATGCAGGTCTACTGTGCTGAGGGCAAATGTTCTGCTCATAGCCCACCATCAGTCTGCCTGCAAACGCTCTGACCCACAGCATGAATTCTCCCACCTCTCCTTCTCCTTTGCCCAACCCACACGAGCTAAACATCTTCCCTGGTGCAGCTGGAGGGATGCCTTAATGCCATCTCACTGCAGCGATGTATTCCTGGCACTAAAAAAGGGGGACTACAGGAAAGATGGGGAGGGACTCTTTATCAGGGAGTGTAGCGATAAGATGAGGAGTATTGGTTTTAAACTGAAAAAGGGTAGATTTAGATTAGATAGTAGGAAGAAGTTCTTTACTCTGAAGGTGGTGAGGCACTGGAACAGGTTGCCCAAGGAAGTTGTGGATGCCCCATCCCTGGAAGTGTTCAAGGCCAGGCTGGATGGGGCTTTGAGTAACCTGGTCTAGTGGGAGGTGTCCCTGCCCATGGCAGGGGGTTGGAACTCTATGATCTTCAAGGTCCCTTCTAACCCAAACCATTCTATGATTCTATGATTCTACTATCACTCCCATAAAGAAACAAGTGTCAAAGACATCAAAAAAGAAACCATAAATGCTGGATGGGGATCAACCTGAAAGAGAAACTGCAATTTGCAGCTTGTTGGTTACAGTTTGTTCCACTCAGGATCACCTTTACAGAGGCAGGCTCAGCTCTTTGCTGTTGTCCTTGCCCCTTCTGTGACCCAGCAATTTACAGAGCCTTTTGGAAAGATTGTCAACCTTAATGAAAATACAGAGGTAAAACATCAATTTAAGTTCAGCCTGCACAATAATATTACTACTAGCCCCTTTCATTTAAGCAGACTTTTGTCCTTTGCTATTTTTAAAATGCTTAGTAACGTCAAATGCTAAAATACAGGTGTTATTACTGATTTTTAAGCTGTACAGTTACACTAACATTACAACTCTTAAAATATGCCTGTCTAATTTTACCACTGAGATGAAGTTTGGGTAGGAACTCCACAGGAATCAGTTCTAGGGAAGCAGAAACCAGAGTAGGTTGCAAGCGATTCCTGTCAAGCAGCCATTCAGTTGACTGCAGCGCCAATTGCTTTACAAAAGGCCAAATTGTTATTTTCAATAAGCGACTGCTGCACAATACATCTGCCGGTATCAACGCCTCGTGATAAAAAGTGATCTAAGGCTGATGTCTGTTATACTGAAAAAAGATCTGGAAAATTGATTTTTTTCACGATGTATGTACTTTGGAAAGAGGAGTTTTAAACAATTAATTATATTTTTATATAGTCTGTTCCTGCTCTTTAGCACAGAAGAGTAATTTTGAGTGGTATTTCAGCTGTTGGTAGATTTCAAATGTTGTTAAGGTTTTTATTCCTCATTTAAATCATACACTAAACTCCTTTAGAAGTCACAGGAGTTATGGACAGTGCTGAATGCTGTACCTTTTGTTCCTTACTAGCCTAACATATAATTTGTGTGTATGAATGATATATGAACTGCTTTATTTATCAAAAATGTAAAGGTTTTGAACAAAAATAACAGAAATTTACTACAGCATCTGTGATATTTTATTTTTTCCTTGACTCATGGATTAACTCATCAAACATTCAGGTAATGTGTGCTTGGCAGACTGCAGGACTATTGTGAAACTCATGAGAAATCCATGTGAAGTAATATATATTTTCCTTGAATTACAGAAACAAGCTTATACCAGCACTCCTTTCTAGGGGAAAGGCAAAAAAACCCAACAAACCTACAACAAAAAAAAAGAAAAGAAGGAAAATATTTCTATGTCCATGACTGAAAACTGTTTTATGTCCTTGTACTTCTGTGACCATGCATTTTAGAAGTTTAACAGCACTAAGTGCTGTTTGTGGAGGTATAGTGTTTATTGCCCTTAAATCCAGACTCCACATCTTTCCATCCAGTCTATAATACATTGGTAAATTATACAAACCGGGTCATTGGACTAACCCTCCATAATCCACAGGGCTAATAATAGTGGGTCACAATCCTTCCTCAGCCCCGCTTGGACATTCATATGATTTCTGTGAGTTTGGATCAGATCCTGTTATTAATACAAGTGTATTAAGCTTTCCACACTCCAACTTATCTTGAGCAGACATGTACAAATTTGTCTTGCCACTCACCCCTGCAGTATTTCAAGTGTTTCTGGGGCTTCACTGCAGTTCACCACTGTGTAACCAAGAATACTATGGGGCTTTGTTTGTATATTACCCACACACAAACAATTATTAGCTGGATCCAGATGAGACCATTTGCGAATTGGAGACCATTTCCTAAAGTGCCATTTTTCTCCCGTTTTTCTGAATACCATTACACCACCCCTCCCTGCAGACTTGCCAGTGTGCTGTGTCCCCCAGGCACCCAGTGTGTTTCAAAACATCAATAGCAGCAGCAGACTCTGTGAACAAGATAGGACCATTCATTACATCTACAGCTACTCCTTTAGGGTTGATATTATAAGTTTCCCCTGGCTGATCATACTTTAATCTAATAATGTGTCCCAAACGGTACAGCAAGGGGACCTGCCCAGTCTTAAAATCTGACTGCTAGTGGGGCTGAAAGTATTGCTTTCATGTTGCCAGAGATCACCTGCACTGGTTTCACCACCTAACTCTTGAGATCTTCTATTTCACTTCTAGCACAGAGTTCTGCCAGCCTGTGCATAAAGGTGGAAAGCAGTTTCTTAATCCGTTTGGCTGTATCTTCTCCCAGGCACTCCATTTTTTTATTCCAAACCCTATTATTGATCTATTTCAAATGGTATCTCATGACTCACCCAGCACTCCTGGAAAAAGATAAATAATAAAAAAAAACCCTCTGTGCCATCCTGCAGGCAAACCCCATACCCAGAACTGCAGGAGTCCATCTTGTCCTTCACTTCCAAAGGCCTGGCTTGTTTGCGCCCAGGGCCTGTATTAGCAAGCATAATAACTACTTGCATTCCTTTTACTATTGTATTTATCTGCCTTCTCGTTCTCAGCCTCTTCTCCTTCTCGCAGAGATCTGCCAGCCCTGCCAGCCTGCCCTTCCAAATTCACCCAGTTTATGTTAGCAGGGTTCAGAGGCCCCGTAATCATGTGCAATGGACAAGTGAATCCTCCAGTCCCACGGTTTTGAATATTAGCTCACCATAAGCTCCACATCCCTCCAGCACCAGTTAAACAACTACAGACAGTAACTGCTTTTAACAATATGTGACTCTGGAGCCATTTGTTTTTTGTTTTTCCAAATGAAGTCCTACAGACACCAAGCCAGCTGCCTTAACACATCGCAACACTGGCTGTAGCCATATAATTCCCGATGACTGGTGTTTCTGGGGGTTCAGCGTTGCACATGGCCCATTTGGTGGCCACAGAGGCTGTCTAAGCCAAGTGATTTTGATCAGCATTGGTCAAACCAACCTGTACTTCTTAAGCCGTAAGATACCCCACATAGGTATTGCTCTTCAGAAGTCCCAATTCTTTAAGCAAAGCTTAAATCTGAGCAGCAGCTGCTTGTACTTCACTGGTCACAGTCTCAGTGGCCTTTCTCTCCTGTATTTTTACCTGCCCTGCTATTTTTACCACTACAGTTTGCCCTTGTTTACACGTATGCCTGTCCCTCATCATGCAAAGAGCCATATGGACTCCAGGGTCATGGGCGTGATTTACTTTCACAGGGTGTAGTCCCAGGTGGACTGGGATCATCCCAAAGGTCTCTGTGCCAGTCCTCAGGACCCCAGTTTGTTATCTGTCTTCTGGTTTGTACTGCAGCCACTCTACCCATTGTACCTGGTCACTTCCATTTAAGCTTCTCAGTTATCTTATAAGAATTGTGCTCCTCACCTTCCCATCTCCTCTCCTGTGTTTTCTCCAACATCACTATAACAGCTGCCTTAGCGTGAGCCAACTCACAATTTGCTCTTTTTCCCCTTCCATTTTTTTATATCTGAAACTTCTTTCTTGGGTCTCTCCTCCCACCCTCACCATCCTCTCCTAGCAGCAGCTGTTTTTAGCAAAGGTACATTCCCTGGCCTTGTACTCCCCAGCGTGATCCCCACAGCATTTGTTTTCCTCCCCTAATGCCCTGCTCTTATCTTCACGTGCTCTCACGAGCTGCTGCCTGCTGCCCAACATTCCTCCAACCCAGGCCACCCTCCCTATTAACTCCTCCTTTCCCATAAGCAATTGACTCTTCCTAAGGCCTTAAAAACTCATGTGACTTTACTTAAACAACCTTTAAAAGTCTCAGTTGTCTAGGGGTCAGCACTGTCCTGCCAGTGCTTCTATGATAGAAACTGTAGTAGTCTCTCTCCTTCAAAGACCGTGACTGTTTTCGCTGGTGGATTTGAAAACTCCTTCGCCATCCTGCTTTGACGTACATGGGTTATGACCTTTTTACCAACCTGGTATTCGAGTGTTCTTGTTCGCTGTATGTGACAATGATACAATTTCTATTTCTGCTCCACTCAGGCTCTCACATTCTTGCTCTTATAGCCTTGGTTGTTGAGTTCCCCGTGTTCTCCACTAACCTGTTAGAAGAAAAACGACGCCTTTTGCTGCTTGCTGGAACCACCTGGTGCAAAGTGTATGAAAGAGAACAGGACTGATTTTTTACCATTTTTACTAAAAAATTTTTAAAAGACAGAGAATTGCTGGCATTTCTGTTGTGCTAGCCAATTTTTGGGATCACTTACATGTGTCTCAATATGCACAAAGTCTCAAGGAGGACACGATCAAAGGGGAATCAGTCCTCACCTGGAATCTTGCATGGTAGGTGGACTCTTCTGGCCGGTGCTCATCGTGGTGTCCATGTACTATTTTACCTTCATGTTTTTCTTTATATAGTGCAGTTTCACAGGAAACCACTGTTTATGTAGTCTGAACATGTTAGGGTTTTTTTTCACTTTGCAGACAGTCATGCCTACACAACTACATTATGTGTCAGTGAAATGTTTTGTGAGATGGCCTCAGTTTCGCAGCAGCTTTGCAACCTACTCATACTGCAAAGCATTTAGCTCCACTAATCTGCTAAGCTCCTGAGAGTCCATGGCAGCTGCGTTCTGCAGTGGAAATAGTCGTGGTCTGCAGTGGTGACCGGGATTTTCTGTGCTGGATACTGTCCGCTTGTAGAAAAAGTTAAGTCTAACTGAAGTGGTTTGTGGTTTCTTTCATCTGTATCATGAGAATTACAATTTCATTCCTCATTTAAAGCTTTCAGAGATGAACAAGTCTGTCAAGTCACTAAAAATATTAGGGAGTTACATTGATTCTTTCTTTAGTGGGGAAAAGCTTGGGATGGAAACTACATCAAATAAAAAGGCTCCAAACAAAGAAGAAAAAAGTTGGGTTTACTTTAAATTTTGCGTGAGGTTTTCTTTAGTCAGTCTGGAGGGGGGTTGTCTATTCATTATTAGTCCTATTACCAGCCCTACAGGGAGCCTAGTTGTAAGTGCTGGCCATGCAAAATTAAATTTAATCGTGTTTTTTACCTTATCTGTGTTCATCAAGATTGAGCAAGCCTGTGGAATTAATGAATTGTACATAATTTCCCATGTATGGAAGCAGTGTCAGTTTTTTATTATTTGCCATCACAAGCATCTTTGGCTTACTTTTAGCAAATATCCTCTGCAACGTGCTGGTTTTCAAATAATCCTAATAGACCTAAAATTGTTAAGGCATTGTTTTCTGTTCTCCTGTCAGAACTGCCAGATATATACGCTGGATTTGCCACATTTGTTTTCTATTTTACACATCCTTTGGTCAGCTAAACTGGTTTTGCCTTTCTTCTTTTTTCCTGTTGATGACAAATGTGCCATTCTGGAAGTCTTAGGCTATTCCACACCCTCTTCCCACTTGCAACTGAAATATTGGTTATAACTCACCAGAGATTATTCCTTACAGGTTTAGATTTTAGGATCCCCAGGAGTCTTACCGGCGTTTATGGGAGGAAGAAACTTCAGTACATGTCCCATCTTACCAGAACTTTCTGATTTATGGTGTCCAAAGTCTACCAGTTAACCCCATTTGATTTATGATTTCCAAAGGCATAGGGAAGTTGGTACAAATCAGATGACTCAATCATCTTCACCAAAGCTGTAGAGTTTTTAAAAATTGTTAGAATAAAAAACAGTTTGTTAATGAAAACAGGTATGAAACAATAGCACATATTGAAATTAATGTGGTTTACTCCTTAACTGTTTATTACTGGTTAATCTGTGAGGCTGACCATTTAAAACTCTTAGGATCAGGAATGTTGTTGTGCTGTTGGAGAAGGCTGTTACTGGAATGGTCAGCAGACAGTCTCTGACCTCCCTTGCATTTTTGGCAGGGTCACCTGGAATCTCTCTCTTTCTTTTGAGATAAAAAAGAAAGACTAGAGGTAGAAAAGGCTAACATAGCTCATTCCTTGTGAATACCCTGTGCTCCTTTCTGTCCCTGCTCAGGACAGAATGCCTCTTTCTACTAAGCCTTCCTTATAAAGGTTAAAGTTGTAAGGTTACAAGGAGCCTTGTGACTGGTCACAGAGATAACACCAGAAATACGAGAGATTACATTATTATCTTCATTCCTCCTCTAAGGTGTGTTTTAGGGGGGATCCACATGTGTGTTGCATGGTTTGCATTCATGGATTCTTTTTGAAGATGGCTTTGAAAATGTTTAGGGTTTATCATATTGCATAATCACACGTATCTAGCAATGTGACTGAAACCTGTTTCACCCTCTCCCCGACCTGTACATTTTAAACATGATACACAAATAAGTATTGACACTAAAAAGTCAAGCTTGGATTAGTTTCCACCTTGTTTGATTTTGGACAACATTCTGAGAACAAAAGGTATCCTTTCATTATGCATCTACCCAAAACCCAAATAGCTCAAAAGGGTGCTAGCAGGGACTTTGTCCTGAAAACTGAAACTTGCTATTAAAATTGGCCAGATTATTCCTTTCTTTAAAACGTATAAAAAACCTCTCCCCTCCACATACAAATAAACAGCATACAGATGGTCGTTAGCTGAAATACATAAATTTCAGATAGAATTTAGATCATGGAACCACAAAAAAAACACCAACAGCAAACCCTTATAGAAAATAAGGGGTATGTGTTTTCTGGTTATGGTAGTCAATGACCTGTCAATTTTCTTGTTTCAAGTATGGAATAATTTTAGTATCTTTTATTTTGCTTTATTGGAAAGTGTCATTTTGAAAGAACAGGAAGTGCATATTCAATTCTGATGTCACCTGTTTATTCTTGTACTAAATTTGTTTAACAAACAACATCCTTTCACTCAGATTTGTAGAGAAACTATACTCTACCAAAGGATATAATACCCCTTAACCCTGACTGGTCCCGTTTTTAGGTAAACGCAAATATTATTATTCATCCTTGTTGAAAACAAGTATTGGTGTACTTGATAAATTATGAGTATATTAGAATGATAGTAAATGGAGAGTTTATAGGTTTCTATTTAAAAATAGTTTATGTCATCGCTTCAAACATCCTTTCTCATTGTACTATAGCAAATTCAGTGCTTTGCTGAGGAAGATGAAATATTAGTAAGGACTTTGTTTCTTCACAGCTGCTGCCAGGTAGAAACAGGTAGAAGTATGTATCTTAGAAACTTGTGGTTTAACACAATGTTGGTTTTGAGGCCATTTAGTAACCACTGATGGCTGACGTCAAACAATAAAAAATAAGTTCTTCGCAGTCTTGATTTTGTTCTTATACCTTGATTACATTCAAATTAATCAAACAATTAAATTTCAACCACAACAAACTTAAAAAGCACTTTTCTTGAAAACAGATTACAATTTGATTCTGACCCCAAGAAATTGGTTTTTTACTTTTGCAATGAGAATATGCTCTTACACCAACAACATATGCAATCACTTTATAAAAAATACAGCTGTACATCTAATAAATACACTCTGAGCTTCTGCTCATTGAGTATGCTGCCATCATTGGCTTAGCTTATTAGGAGTACTATAACTTGAAGCCCTCTAGTAGTTCATTTTATCTTTTTTTTTTCTCCTAATAACCTTAAATTCCATACTTCATCTTGTTTGTGTTTGTGTTTGTGTGCTTTGGTTTGGTTTCTTAGTTACTTAGTTTGCTTCTTCTTTTGCATTTGCAAAGAGCCTCAATGTTTCCTTGCATCGACTCTGAAGTTTTGTTATTGATCAATCAAGGCTTTTACGGGGCACCCCCAGCCTCCCAGTGGCTAACTTTAAAAGTGGTGAGACATCCCTCAGCATAGGAGAAAAGAGGGTGTAGAATAGGGAAGGAAAGCTTTTAATAAATGAGGAAAACTTAAACTAAAATTTGCCAAAAAATATTCTTACTGCTATAAATAAAATAAATTTAAAGTGTAGTAGCTCTACTTTCGCTCTACTTTCGTTTCACCCTCCAAAAAAAAACCCAGAGATGTAAGAATAAGTCCTGATTACAGATAGAAACTCTGCCAGCATGTTCGTGTTCCATCCAAGCCCTTGACATTATCTCATACCATCCACACTCCTCCCACAGCTGCAATAACTATTTCATTTTATTTTGATTTTATTTAAAGGTATCTAACTATTACCTACATTCTACATGTCTCATCTACATGTTCTCTAGATAATGATATGTCACATGTCTCTGGGCAAATGGAAGCTCAAAACATGAAACTGAAGAAAAGAAAGGGCAGCTTATGATTTTGGGGAAGGAATGTTTGACTTCCCACTGGTTAGGGCTTAACATCAAAAAAAAAAACCCAAACCCCAAAAGCAATGTTCAGAATATGTATGGCTATAGCTGAGCCTTTAGATGTGATTTTTTTTTTAGGTTGGGCAGGTGGATGGCACCCCCAGCAGCCCCCTGAAGAGGACTCTCTTCGGGTAGCCCACTTCATTCACCTGGATTCCAGAATTAATTCCTCTAAACCCCCATCTACAGTATTTCCCTTTTCTTAACTTTTACCTTAATTAATTTGCCTGACTCTGTCCTCCCATCTTTCCTTCTACACGCCAAGGTTTTCCATTTAATATTCACACCTTTACCATTTTGTTAACCCTAATAAAATTAGCTCTAGGGGTGGTTTCATTAAACCCCTCTGTTTTGAGTCTCACTCCTGTTCTCCATGGTCAGAAGTCTGCTCCCTTTGAATATGAAGTCATCACAGCTCTGCATCTTTCAACGTAATTTTTCCTTTGGCTTTGATTTCAAGTCAGAAATTCCCCTACAAAGATTCATGTGTGATATTTTCTCTGGTTAAACTCTGGTATTTGCCTTTACTACATTCTAGTTAAAACTTGTTTACATCAGCATGCATTAGCAATGAGAATCTTTACATGTAGCAGAGTTGAAATAAACTATTATATATTCTTCGTTTGTATCTATTTGATATACAAGTGAATATATATTGATATACAAGTGAATATATATTTATTTATTTATCATAGTACATTAAATAAAAAAAAAGAGAAAAAGAAAGAGCACATAGGAACAAATAAGAAGACAAAATTTTAGTCTTTGCAAGGTGCCTTCTGAGTTGCTGTTGGCAATGAGGCCAACAACCTCCTTGCTGGACAAGAGACTGAGCCTGTCTCTGTGCTTTAGCCTTCCCAGCAAGCCTGAGCCTGTAGCAGCCTACAGCAAACCTGCATGGCATATTGGTTTGGGTTGGTTTTTTTTGTTGTTTGTAATATAATGCAGCTCTCCCCAGGGAGGCTGCAGCAGTGTCCACCTCTGCGTCTGAGCAGAGAGGCTCTCGGAGTATACGAACACAGTTGTTTTGCAAGGCAATGCTTTATCTCTCCAGATTTCTACTATGTCACAGCTTTGGTAATGAAAGTCACTTTTTCCAGTTTCTTTTGGCCTCGGGAAACATTTTACTCCTCTTTCTAAATGTGTGGTGATCACTACGAAGAGATCATTTTGCAGTTATTTTCAAAGATATCTATTTCCTCCTGGGTTTAGACAGGGAGAACTCTATAATAGCAGTTGGTAGAGAAGCTGATTCATTGCTGTCTTACTCTGCCTAAAGCCACTCTAACTCTGTCCACCAAAACTGGATTGGACCGATTCCTGGGAAAATTGCTGGAATTAGAGTCATGTGAAACTAGGGTAGTGCAGTGATAAATCAGACCTATTCCCTTTTTTAGCTGTTTTCCTGCATTACTCTCTGTATTTGTACTGCTTCTAGAGGTGCGCTTAGTAACTACTCCCATTATGAATGCTATCTTTGTAGATTTTCTGGATGCCTACACGAGCCTTTGAACAGCCATCTGGTGAAATGCGCTATGGCTTGTTATTTACATGGCATTTAACTATGCCTCCGTAAGCTACAGTAATATAATGGAGACCAGCACTTTCTACTGAGCAACACACTGAAACCAAGTTGTATAGCATGCTGTATCCAACTGTTAAAGAAAAGGAATCAATATTAAACTGTAGGGGAATTCCACTAGAAAGTAGGAAAGTTATTTTTTACTTTTGCTTTGTGTGATTCTTGCTTTTATTGTTTTTCTTTTCTAAGAAGCACAGTCAATCTCAGCAGTTGCTACGGGCAGTATCTCCAACTTTGGACTTTTGACCTTAATCCTAGCCCCCTTTCTGGTTTAGATAATTTGTCTTTAGGGACATTCTATTTTGTTTTCTTTACAGCTAGTTACAGGAATAGAAGTGCTGGGAATGGAGTCATATTGACAAGTTCCCCAACATAACATACAAAGGATTAAGGCAAAGCTGTTAATTTTCTCTGCTTCCATTGATGCAATTTGGAATCATTATGACGCTGGCAAAGGAGACTATTTAACCACATTGTTCTGTTGCTATTTATAAATGGGATCTCGTTTAAATATAGAACACAAAACCTTCCTGGGTGGAAAACTGCCATCTTGTGTATCTGCACGCAGTGCAGTGCAAGGGATCCGATCTGATCACTGTCAATATCACTGCTGCAATCCTGATAGCAATAACGAGAATAGCACGGAGTTGCCCGTAGGGCTCAATTCTGTAACCTTGTCGCATGCGAACCTATGCCCTCATCAGCATGTGGAGTTTTACAGAGACTACTTGTTTAAATGGATGCATTTATCACAGATCATGGGGCATCTGATGTTCCGACTGTGGCGTACATCAGAGCTGTGGGAGCTCCGAGCTCCCAGGGGTGCCTCCTAGCTGCACCCCAGCAGCACCCCGGGGTGCACGGAGGATGCCTACCCTCTCCTTTCCTCTTCTCTTCTCCTGCCGACCCTGTCTTTGTTCCCCTGGGAAGCAGGCTGGGTGTTTGGACAAGGGGAGGTGGGAGCACTGGGTGCTCCCGGAGCCTGCACTGCAGTTCGGGTGTGACTAATGGGAACTGGCTGGACCACCTTGTGTTTGCACAGCTGCCAGCACTGGAAACCTAGGCTAAAAAGAGTCAGAACTGCTGCTTTGCTGCAAATGTACAGAGAGGAAACATTGATACTAAATAGGACTATTTGTAGCTGAAATTAGTTATTTTCGATATTGATATAATTAATAAGTCTCAGTCTGTCCTTAGTCTCGCCAAGGTATGTAAGGCTTGGAGTCCTAAATTCAGTTCTGCTTTTGCTGTTTCAAGTTCTTATAATTTGTTACAAGTGGTGGTCTCCATCCACGCAGAGCAGGTAAACCTATTGCATTGACAGCGATTTTCCAAGGATGTAGTAAAAAGCATCCAACAAACATCTGTACTTTTTTTATATAGCAATCGTAGATGGAACCTTTTATGTATCCAAGTAGTTGCCGCTTTTATCGAAACTGAGATAAGGCGGAGTGCATTTATGAAGATTTATGAGAGATCTTTGTCTTACCTGTAATTTCAGTGCACTAGTAGCTCTTAGCACTGTCAGGTTCAAAGCACCTTACATTTGCAAAAGCTGCTTAATAAAAATTGTATGAAATGGTGATTGCCCCCAGTTAAGAGATGGGGGATCAGGAAAAACAATGAAGTGATCCAGCCATTTTGAGCCACAATTGTTCCATGTGGGAGAGGCTGATTCTTCAAGTCTTAAGGAAAGTATCATGTATGAAGTAATTGGTATTCAACAGTGGTTACATGAAAAGAGTACAGTCACAAAAATCACAATAGTTTGACCACTTTGGATTAATAAATTACTGCCTGCCAACTAAGCAGCACTCTTACCAGGTAAAAGTTATGAAGATGATTTTTATTACAGTTACTGTAAGTTTTATTAAAATTATTCTTGGGACTGAATGTCCCAATTTTAATGAATATAAAATAACTGCATTTATATGCATCTTTTCTTGATGTTATATATACTTGAACTATTAATCCACCACAAGTTGCCTATGCACAAATCTACAATATCAGTTTGTCCTTTTTCTTTAAATAAATTCTTGTTGTGTCTGAGATTTCAAACTTGCAGAGTTTGCTGTTTGTGTTACTCTAATATGAGTTTTCTACCTTTTGACTGTGGCAGTTGTAGGGATATTACATTTGTCAGATATCATAAGAATGATGAGAACAAAAAACCCATCATTTCTGTGCTTGGAAGGAGATTTCAGGACACGGGGATGTGCTGTGACTATAGCAGAAGTATGCATTTTATTATTTGTTTGTTCAAGTTTGAAATGGGATATAACTACCAATATTGCTAAAAATTATAGACTTGCACTGCTATAATCCCCACTGTTGTGGATGCCTGCAGTGGCAGGCACAAGGTATGTGGTGTATATTCTTGTTCTTCAATATTTTTTTGTGCATTTGAAACACACTTGAGCCAGTGTAGAGAAACATAAGTTCAAAGTCAGGAATCAATACTTGTATGAACAAACAGAATAGCTGGTGAAATCTTGCGCTACAGGGATCAGTTATAAAATTCCTATGAGTTCGGTGGAGCCAGGACTTTACCTCTAACTTAAACCTCAAAAATTATGTACAGAGGATAGATGTATCCTCATCTTTACTAAACATATTCCAAGTTATTTGCTTCACTGGCTGATCATTTATAGAACTGTTAGTTTATTAATCAGTGAGTGATAATAAGCTGTGACGACTTTGAAAGACCTGAAAACTTCTTTTTAACTTTGGAACATCAAAAACATTTCCGTTGTTTCAGCTCTCCCTTATAGTATCACACCACAAATTCATAGCTTTGCCAGCAGTGCAGAATTTCAGGCTGTTGAAATATGCCTCTGGCACTGATGGCTGCAGAAGATCTGCAGATGCTGCTTGCTTTGAAAGATTTTTCTTTCTGAAGGGGGCTCACCATGGTTTAAGTAGCTTGCCATAAAGGTCTAAGCTGGCTTAGCTGCAGGATTCGTCCACACCCATTCAGTTTGATGATGTGTGCCCTTTTTTTTTTGCACGCAGTTCATTATGAAGTCTCTTTTTTTCAAGCACAGATGTGGAGATGAGAATATATGATGAGATGTGATGTTCAGCACAGCTTGATTCACAGTGCAGCAGTGTCTCCTCGAACTGCAATCTGCTCAGATTTCAATAGTCAGAAATAGGACTTTGTCATTCCACAATGTGATGAACTTCCCTCACAAAAATCCACTGTCAGGGCACAAAGGGGTCTTCCTGGCCTTGCCCAGCCTCCCCTGGGACCTCCCCCCACCCTGCCTGGGGCTCAGCCCAGGGCCATCAGTCTCTTCCCCAGCGATACCGTAGCAGTCCTACAGGACTCCTCATAAAATTAAGAGCTTTAACTTTGGAATTTTGGTCAAGTTCTGGTCAAGTTCTTTAGCTTGAGTAACAGTACATCACATACCAGCTTTAATCCACTACCAAAATATTTATGACAGTGTCACCTTCACCCAAGTTGTTAAGAATTTGGCTCTGAGCTGCTGTACCTTCACTGCTGTCTTTTGGAGGTGGCAGCATTTCCACAGTAGATCAATCCATGCGAGTGTAAATTTGGAAAGGCACTTTTGTGGGGTCGCCACCAGGCTGCCTGTGCACCCCTCAGAGACTGACCGCATCCATGGCACTGGGAGAGAAACAGGAGGTCCAGGAAAGAGGCCAGGGACTAAAAATATAACACACACGTGCTGAGAGAGTGACATGACATTTGAAAAAGAGCATGCGTAGCCTCATGGGTCATGTTGGATGAGACCTAGATTTCCCAATTGTTCAAATATGCAATGGGCACTGCCATAGCACCTCCAGGTGGACATTTGTGTTGTATGGTTATCAAAGGGCTCCACATACAATGGGCCGTATTCTGCCCTTCAGAGTAAGTGCATTTGGTAACAAAGTCACTTGGAGATAGAGAAAACAGTTTCCTCCTGCCCTCTCTTCACCATGCCTCCACGTCTAAGCAGCCAAACCAGTTCTGGCTATTGGCTTCCATCAGTTTGTTATTTCTACTCTTGGGACATTTGATCCTCAGAGTGTATTCGTTTTGCGGTTTGGAGATTGCAGCCAGTATTCAGTCCTAGTTTCTAAGTATGTAATGTGAAGCACTGCTGTGGGATTTGAGACATAAAAATACCCCAACATACCTTGAAAACTGTAAAACCAATGAAAGGGTAGGGCAGGGAGAAGAAGATTTTACAGAAGGTGGAAAAATGGCCACACAGGGACTGCGATTACATCTAGGGAGGTAGGCAAAGAAAATAGGCGGGGCAGCTGTAATCAGTGGGAGGAAAAGTAGCTTACTGGCCATTAAAGCCCATAAAAGAAGGAGAAACGGTGGCAGCCAGATATTTTGAAACAGAGGTTAGTCATAGACCCAGAGTAGGATGGGGAACCCAGGGGTACAGTGAAGCTGAGGGGAGGAAGCGTGTGTGAAATTAAATTGCAGTAAACGGTAATGAGCTTTGTTTTGCAGAGGTGAAATAGTAGCAGGGGTTAATAGTAATGGGGGTGAAACAAAAGTTCCAGAAAATGGAAAAGAACCTCATCCCTTTTACAGTAAAGCTACTAAACCTTCACGTTCAGAGGTAGCGTGTGGGCAAAAATGATGGGTTTACCTAAGAACAAATGGGCTCCAGGTGGGCACCAAAGTGAGCCAAGCTTGCACGTCCACTGCTCATCTTGCCACTCAGTCAGGCTCCAGCGGGCCTGACTGAATTCCAGTTTGAGTGAAATAGCATCTCAAAGGGACAAACTCCTACCAAGTACCATCCATTCCAGACAGTCCCAGTAGTGGGATTTATCTTGCTGGTCTGAAGCTTAAATGATAGCACCATAGATTTCTAACGCGTGATGAGTGTCCTTCAGTATGTCTGTCCTAAAGATAGCCAGTGAACCTTGCTTTGTGGTGCTGGGAGCAGGGCAGGGACCCCTAAAAGACAGTTCATCCTAGTTATTCTCTGCATACTTTGGAAGGGATGAACTTTCCTTGAGAGGTGTTTATGTTTCTCCCTGGGTTTACAAAAGAAGCCTGAAATACTGGCATTGATGAGGGATGTGATTCAGGTCCAAACTGAGACATTCAAGAAGATGCCAATGTGTCTGGAGCAGGAGGCAATGGAGATGAAGTCAATATGCCCAGTGGAGCACAGAACACTGTTCAGGTGATGAGCACTGGTGGTTGCTTTTGGTGAGATGACTTCTTCTGTCCCCCTTGAAGATACGGACTAGATCTCAAGAGACTACAAAGAGACTACAGGCACCGAAAGTTAGGTGTCTGAATCAAGAACTGCACCCCAGCATAGGTGCCTAACGTGTAAATTACTGAAGCCAAATGAAGGCAATTTAAACCTAGAAGAACAATAAAAGCCCGTCTTTTTGCTTAATCCTAGCTCAGGATTTCTTTCCTCAAAGATTTAGGTCCCCTCATTTCTCTGCTTTCACTATGATGTTTGCCTTTAGTGGTTTCTCGGCAGTTTCATTCAATTGAAAATGTGCCTATAACTACAAAAGGAAAAAAATAGTAACAGAACAAGGTCTGCGTTTTCAGGCGTTGAGGTGAAAACATGAATTACCTTAAAATAGTAAGACATTCTTTTACATATTCATTTTTAATTTTTCCACAGACTTGCAACTTGTCAATCTTTACCCAGAATACATCTTCCCTTGAACGGTTTGCCTAGATACTCTGCTGAAGGGGAGGGGGTTTTCCCTCTTTCCTCCTGAGCACACATTCTGAAAACTGAATGAATGATAAAGGCAACTGGCAGCTTTCCCCCCCCTTCTTAAATATTGACTTATTACTTGAATTTGGAGCTTGGTCTGAGAATTGGGCCCTACTCCTGCAAAAGGTGTATGTGTATTCTCTACATTTAATGACATGAATAGTTGCACTGAGATCTGGGAGTGTGTTACAGTGTAAAAATTAAAGAGCTATAAATCTTTGCAAGATGAGGTTGTTGCAAGAAAAACTTAACTAAATGCTTATAGTGGATCAAAAGTAGACAGAAGTTAGCATGTTAAATTTGTAAAATCTGCCTGATATATTGATGGTCTTACATTAAGGAATTTAATTTGTTTGAATTAATGAACCATCATATTCTGTCATTTGACTAATATAAATAATTTGGATTTTTTTCCTCCTTTCTTTTAAGAAATCCATTTGTCAGTAATTTAGCCTTTAAGAAATGAAGGTGAATGAACAGTGCTGCTCTTAAAAAAGTTATAATTTATTACACATTCAGTTACTTTCCTCAAGTTCTCACAAAGACGAAATACATTTGTGTGCACACAAAATTATTTTTTAAAAAGCTCGAGAAATCTCCTTGCTTACCCATGCATCGGTGCTTCTATTCCCAACTTGATTTTATTTCTGTTTGGGTCTTTGTAGGAAACTCTGAAATTACCAACCTTTTTACAAGATTGCTGTCAGATTAAATTTACATTTGAAAAGTTTGCTGGGATTTTGTTGGATTTCTTTTTCTTTTTATGCTCATTAGGAGTACTAGCTCTCCTGGATGTCAAAAGCGTTATTTGTAAAAGCTGTTAAAATGCCCAGCCATGTGCAATATTTGAAGTGCTTGGTGTGTCCCACAGTTTCACTTCTGAAAACGTACTATAACACAAACTGAAAGGCTTATTTTTTCCTGGTGGTGTACTACCTTTGGAGCTTTCCTTCAGTCCGTATACAACTAATGACAAGTATTTTAATGCATCATTTTCTAGCTTAATGCTTTGGGGCTTTTAAGGTCTTTTTTCCCCCTGAAAACATTGATGGACAGGTAATGACCAAGAGAGAGTTCCTCTGTGACTTCGAAATGGTTTGTCTACAGATATCTGTCAACAGCTTGTGCCAGGCAGAGAGTTGATAGATGAAGGTGACAGAACGGAGGAAAGAAAACTCTCTGGAAGAGCTTTACTACTTGTGCATTCCTGTCCGGGAATGCTACCGCAGGGATAACCGCTGGCTGCTTTTGCAGGCACTGATGCTCCCACACAACTGTTGGTACTGACATTTATCACACTTCTACGTTGCCTTTAAGCAAGCAGCATGCCTTCTGGGTACAGTGTATGTTTAAACATGCAATGTTGATAGCATCAGTTTGCTAGAGAAATTTTTGGCCTTCAGTTCTTCTATTTTCTTCCACTCAGTTTACAATAGGTTTTTATTTTTTTGACCTGGTATGGAGAAAAATCAAATTTCAAGTTTTTCACAGGTGGGACACTCACAGAGATCTGATTCTTCCTTTAAATTGTTATCACTAACAAAAAAAAAAATAAAATGCAGGTGGTCATTGAATCTTTGCCATGGAAGATTTTTACTTCAAAATTCTTGTCAACAGAAATCAGCTGAGAAATACGAAACCACATAAGCAGTAAAATGTTCAATTTTTTTTTTTATTTGCATCCCTGGTTCGATGCTTTACTATAACGTAAACTTTACAGTGTAGAGAAGCATACTCAAGTATCTCATATCGTTGAAAGTTCATATGTCTGTTTTTACATGATCCTGATACACAAAGCTAAGCGTACACCAAAAACTGCATTTGTGGTAGCACACCTAGAGACATGTTTTAGCATTAGTTTTAATTTAGAATGTCTGTCATTGGTCAACAAGTTGTTGCCTTAGAGAAGCAAGAGAACAAACTGTTCTCCCTGTGGAAGCAGCACGTGCTGAGACGTTGTAATCATGTTTTCCTCCTGGGCATTTTAAAACTTGTTAGATGGCCTTTTACTCATTACAAGGACTCAGAGCTTTCCCTCAGGTTTTAATGAGGAGAGCCCACACCCAGGTCTACCTACCTCCCATCCAAACTTCCAGCGTCTCATTTCAGCTTTTACTTTCACAATAAAGTTAGTCATCAATCCCTTTGGATAATATGTTGGAACTTGAGGTAAAACAGTAATTGCCCCTCGGTAGTTTTCTTCCATTTCAGCATCTCACTTGTGACACCTGGAGCCCTGGAGGAAGATGCAAGCCCATGAGGCTGGCAGTCTACCGCAGCTGTAATTACCAATAAGGATGCCTGTGTTCCCCTTTCCAGTTAGTCATCCTTGGAGACGTGTCTTTTTTAGTGAAAAGGAGGGGATGAGCAGGTAGAATGAGCCTATAAATATTCTTGAATAGATGCGGTACTGAAGAATTGGAGTTCTTCAGTAATTTGTCAAAACACACCAAACGAAGCGAGTGGTGAGATCATACTTTTGTGCCGTCGCAGTGACTTATTTGCTCTGGGAATGAAGTTGGGTGGCTTCAGACAGAATCGAGGCTCCCTGCCTCCTGTATTATTAGATATATATTAAATTAAGAAAAGCTGGTTTTAACCCCATATATCTTAACTGCAGCGAGTACATTAGCTGTGCTGGTGAAATATAGCTTCCACAAGCCATTTGGTTTACCAGTACCTGTAATTTAAAGGGAACTTTCCTCCCCTCCCTGTTTTTTTCCCGTGTGTAATGTTTCCAGCCTTTCTTGTTTCAGTCCCACTGAATACACTAACAGCTTTTATAAAGATATGGTAGCTTCTTTGGTAATCTATTGCATGGATTCTGAGATGACTGCCTTTTCCCCCGGATATGATGGGTTATATTAAGCTTCTTTATGAAGAGGGGATGCTTGCAGCATTAAGCACAGATGATTCCTCCTTCTCTGGCATCCTGTGGGATGGTTCATTCCCTGGTTCAGCCAACCCTGAGGGAGAAAAAGGCTTTTTCCTTCTCCCTATGCATACTGATTGTTTCTCAACACAATGTTCATCAAAACTCCCTCTATTCGACCACTTTTCTAAACCAAACATTGTTTGTGAAAGAACTGAAGAGGTCTCACTTGCAGTAGAGGAAATTATATCACCTGTTTCCAGATCCTGTTGACCGAGTGATGATCTGGTCCCCCAGGATCACAGTTTCAGGTCCTTTAATGGTCTGTCCTAATGCAATGTTATTGGTAAGATGCTGGACAACTACCACTGTTGAAGTAGTATTTGGCTACAGGAATACGTTCCCTCAAAGATTTGTTAGTGGAAACATAAGGCATGTGGGAACAATACTGTACTCACATTGAACCCAATAACTGTCATCACACAAAACATGTGCAGCAAACTATGGTCTTTTTTGAAATCTTCTTCCAGTTTTGACAAACACTCACTAAACAATTCTGAAAGAAAAAAATACCTGTGTAAATATATTTAAAACTACTCCTTTATGGATTAACTGTGAGTTTTGTTAGACCATTGCATTAATGAGACAATATAAGCAGTAAGGGAAATAATGTTAACATTAAATAGTGTTAATGATACTGCAGAATTTGAAAAACATCATTCTTTTTCTTGACGGAAATTTCACTAGATTTGGTACTTAACTTTTTTCCCTGTTGCTATTTTGCAGACTTTTGTGTTTGAGATTGTTGGGATAGAGAAGGAAAGCAGGGTCTGATTTGGATGGGTCTTCTGATAGGGCTTGCTGCTGCTAATTCAGTCCTTATGCAGCATGTCGTCATTCTAGACTGCTTTTATTATCTTGGTACTGGCTGAAATGTGGTCTCTGAAGAGAATTGTTGGAAGAACAATATTCTGTTTTGGAATTAAAGCTAACCGGTCCTGGAAATGAAAGGTTGGGAGGTTTTCAGCCTTCCTCAGTGTTTCACCAGCAAGTCTGTTGAAAGGTCATAATTCCTTCGTGTAGTCTTAAAACAGGTGATTTAGAATTGGTTTACGTCTCTGTTTTCATTTAATGTGTGTACTCTAGTCTGTTTTAATTAAATTTTTAACAGACTTTTTGGGCCATGTATTGTTTTCTTTCTTTGTGAGAAATGAGCATATTTATATTATTGTCACAGATAACTTGCTATCAAAATAATCTAGCACTTTTGCAGAATTGGCAGGGGGAGTTTTGGAAGGGTGAGAGTTTGGGATTGCAACTGTTATTTGCTGACACAAACAGCTTTATACCAGAATTGCACTTTTCAGGGTGGTTTTTCTTTTTTTGTGTGTGCATGTGTATGTAGCTTCGAATAACATGACGCGTTAAATCTGTAGCGTGTGTCTGCTGGCAGCTACTGTAAAAATTCAGACCAGAGGCAGTGCCCTCATCTCAGCCAGACTGTCAGCGGACTTCAGCAATCTCACAGGACGAGCACCAGCAACCTGTTTCCAGGGACTCTCGTAATTCGTTACAGCTCAATAAATCTCTGTGTGAGAAGTAAAATCTGTGCTGTAAATCCATCCATGTAACCAGCTAAACCTTGCATTCAGAGCAAAGGAAGGTACTGGGCTTTGCTGTGTCTGTGCATGCAGGCTCAGTTGGGTTCCCCCACTCTCTTTCTCAGTGGGTAGGTTTTGGTCTCTGCCCCACGGCCTCTTGGTTCCTGTCATCCACCTGGGTGCATATAAAGACCGGAGATCCTGTAAGGAAGGGACTTAATTCAGTCTAATATTTTTTTATATATATTATTAATAAAGTTGCCAAGGATTCTGACTGGGAAAAAATTAAAACATATAAAGTGAAACTCTTTTTAGGTGAAGGCCTAGGTGACATTGATTATTAGTGCTTTCCACTTCAATGTACTATGAATTCTTAAGTCTGCTGCCTTCTGCAATGCTATTGAAAATACTTCAAGAAAATCAGCTATTGCGAAGTATAACACTGCTTGAATTTAACAATATTTAATGAACAAATATTTCACCCTGTGAGAACTGTGCCTACTATGGACACACCTACAAGGAGTATATACAAAAGACTGAACCCTAAGGGTTAACATTGTTCATATGACAGAATTTACCATTCCGGTAGTAAATAATGAATATGTCTGAAGGTAACTTAAAAGAATTGGTAAAATTGTGTTATCTTCAGACACAGAAAAGCCTTATACTTACAATGCCCAATGGAAATGTAATCTTCTTCCTATTAAGATCTCACTGTCATTGTGCCTGAAGTCTGCCTTTCTCTAGAGTGTTGTACGCATGAAGCTTTCGCACTGCCAAGGGATGGTATCTCCCCCCAAAAAACAGAGCTTCTGTTTCAAAGGGATGTTGTTAATGCTTTGAACACCTAACTTTGTGTCTCCTGTGAAAATGGATTTAAAAGACAATGAGAGCCTACTGGAGGATTAGAGAAAGCATTTCCCTTTTTCTTATTCTGCTGTTGGGCTGGACCCAGAAATGAAAGAAACTAGTTAGGTCCTGAGTAGAGTGAAAAGCATGTGAAGCAAACTATATGAAACAAATTCATATTTTAGAACATAGCTTTCCTATATAAGGCTGGTGAGGGATTTAAAAAAATAATTCATATCAGAATATCACAAAATGCAATGAAAGATAAAATTCTTTGGAAGAAGTGTTTTACTAATATCTCTAGTTAGAGCAGAGATCTGCTTTTTTATCTAGGGAAGAACTAACCTATTTGCAGCACTTGTGCTCAGAAAGACTCAACAACAAGACCAGAGTGTGGATTCATTTCCTGATTATTCTGATAGAGAACTGAAATTTTTCTGAGTCCCATGTGAAGGAAATTGGGCCTTGGCATCCTACAGCATAGTTTTCTTGCAAATATAGACACAGATTTGCAATTAGCATAGAGGATCTTCAACAAAATTAGTGAAGACCCCCTATGTAAATTTGGGATGGATGCCCAAGTGAGTGTCAAAGTGAATATTTTTTCTACTACAAAACAGAATTTGAGATTTAAGTGAGTAACTGTTTCACACATCTAAGTTATAGACAGAGGTTTCTTTCAGAAGACTGTTGCAATACAAACAGCATATGGCTTGTGCCCTTTGTCACCCTTGTTCTGGAAGTGACTGCTTGACATTGACAGTTACGGTGATCCGGGACATAAGGTCTCCTGGAGTCTGTCACCTTGTGTTAAATCGAGGCTGCAGTCACTCTACAAACGTAAGCACTCCTGTTTGGGGAAGTGTAAGTGAAAATTAGCTTTATGCTGAATTGACATTTCTGGAATCTTTAGGTCTTTGAGAAAATAATTAAGTGATGATTGCAGCATGAAATTTATGTGTTGGCACTAATTATTGAGGCAGAGGACATTCAAGTACTTTTGTTTCTTGTAGCACATTTTTCATATGAATTTCATCTTTAACAGTCTTTATAGCTCAATCTCCTCCTCAGCTATTTACTGCACTAAGCTCAGTGTTCTGACCTAGCTCCTTCACAAACAACCCTGTGTTTAGCAATCAATGATGCGATTTTCTAAGTGTATACTTAGGAAGGCAATAGCATTGCATAGTTTTACAGGAAAAATCAGTGCTAACAAGAACTGAACTGAGATGATGTTAGAGGCAACTAATGCTTGAAAAGGTTTTGGTTACTTTATTAGTTTTGGAATTAATTTTGAAACTCAAAACCAGGTTGAACTGCTTGAAATTCTTCAGTCTATGAGATTTCTGTGGGCATGTAAAATATGTATTTGAGAACTTCAGGAACAGAGACTCTGTTATCAAACACTTTTGTAATAGAGAAATGAGAAAGCAAAAAAATAATGGGTGAGGTTGCATTTTCCAGACTTTTTGTGAGTGAACCACCTGCTTAGAGACAAACATCTCATCAATGGTTGGAGTAATGAGCTAATGAGGAAACCAGCTTCTTCTTATAACCGGTTGTTTTTCTAGGCTAAGATACATTTTGACAGAAAAACCTTCCCGAGATTAAAAAAAAGAAGTTTGCACCTTTTAGTAGACAAAGCCAAACTTGAAAGAGCCAACATAACAGAAGTAGGAGGGTCAATTACTAAGCGATACTTATTTGTTTCCTGCTTCATCGTGTGGCCATTTTTGAATCTGTTCTATCCAAATCTTAGCATAAACAGCGTAAGATGGTGGGGAGGCTCATGGCATTCCCCGCTGAGGTATCTGTCTAATAAGTTATAAAAAGGTTATAAAAATGCTTAAGAATGTCTTAAGCCTAAACTATGGGTTGTTGGTGAAGATGCAACTCACTGAAATGACAGCTGTGAGGCAGGCAAAGGAGAACACACAAGGCTCATTCTACCCAAGAGCTGAGTAGAAAAGAAGCAGACCTGCCTCTTCATTTAAATTCCGGGGTAGGATTAAACCTGATGTGGGAGAGTGAGGAGAGAACTGCTTTTCTTCTCCCAGTGTAAAAATCAGGTGACCTGATCGTTGCGCCCGCTGCCGCAGTCAGGGCCGGCTTCTCCACGGGGTGCCCGCAGGAGCAGTGTGGTGCAGAGCCCTGTGGTGGGGAGCGGGGCACAATGGAGCGGTGCGGTGTGGATTGGTGGCAGCTGCCCCTGCGCTGCCCGGGAGTTGTGTGGGAACCTGGCCAGGGGACAGGGTCCGGCAAGTGAGGCAGGCAGGAGCAAGTGCTTTTCCCAGCTGTCCTCCTTGGAGGTCGAGCATCTTCAGTGTGACCCTGGCTTATGGCACAAATTCCCAGTTTGTCGTTATTGTAGTTTTAATTGTGTCCATTGAAACCAAAATGATGTCCTTCCTTGAAGCAGGGGGTTTGGTGTACTTTTTTAATAAAAAATTATTTTTTAGTGTTTACAATTTCATCGAATCATAGAATTGTTTTGGTTGGAAGAGACCTTTAAGATCATCAAGTCCAACCACTAACCTAACACTGCCAAGTTACCACTAAACCATGTCCCTCAGCACTACATCTACACATCTTTTAAATACCTCCAGTGATGGTGACTCAACCACTTCCCTGGGCAGCCTGTTCCAATGCTTGACAACCCTTTCAGTGAAGAAATTTTTCCTAACATCCATCCTAAACCTTCCCTGGAGCAACTTAAGACCATTTCCTCTTGTCCTATCATCTGTTACTCAGGAGAAGAGATCTTTCTGAAGTCCTTCAGAGGTGCTATTCCAATGTAGTCAATCTAAATTTAAACTAGTGCTTCTCTGGTGAGAAACAACACATATGAAAACATTACAGTTTTCTTAAGCTTCCCCCCC
>VUYV01000102.1:286751-302270 GCA_008711295.1 Anarhynchus alexandrinus | reverse complement strand
CCCCCCCCCCCCCCTCTTAGAAGTAGACAAGGGTTTTTCTCCTCTGCCCCTCAGCTGTTCATTTTTTCTGTTTGGTTGTTTTTTCTTTACAAAAGGAGGGGAAGAAGCAACCTGCTGAGCATAAAACCTCTGCCAGATGCATAAAATAGTCAAGACTGAGAATAGGGACAAAAGAAGAAATCCTTTTAACTGTTGAAACTCCTAAAACTATCCTTAAAGCGACTTCTCACAGTGTGTGACTACAGGCCTCTGCTTGAACGTCTTAACCCCTAGCTAGTGCTGGTTGTGAGGCAGTTTGGAAGGTGACTAGGAAAGGTGGCAAAGTTTCTCCCTTGTTTCATGGCCTGGAATATGTGTTAGGCTGGGTGATATGAGAAAATCCACTCTTTAGGTTTTGATCTTTCATTTTCCTTAATATTTTTCTTGCAATTATGCTTGTTCTTTTTGTACTGTAGCTCTATTGCCATCACCAACCAAAGGTAAAAATTGCACATTTTATGACTGTTTCTTGTAAACTGTGGTGGTAGTCTTAGGGAACAGGACCCAGAAGTCAGTCTTTGGGGTACAGCCAGCTGTTAGGCAGCTGCATCAGGGTCTTGCTCTGGCAGTGCTGCCTGCACAGCAGCAAGGCTTCAGGAGAGACAGGCTGTGTGGTGCAGCCCAGTCTCAGCCTGTGACTCTGGTCCCTGGTCTACATAGGTCACTGAGGCCAACACCAACCCTCCAGGAAAAGAGCTTGAATTCTGGAGTTCACCTACAGATCAGTTACTGCCTCTTATAGAAGGGGAAATAAAATGCCCTCCCCTGCCAACAGCTTGTTTCTTGGAAAGATGAGTTGTGTGCACGGCTTGGCACACCAAAATCAGGGCCGCAGATTACAAACAGGTCAGGAGGCGAAGCTCCAAGGAAGATGAGCTCACATCTCGTTAATTGTATTTCCCACTGCTTGGCTTTTGATGACTTCCCACTCGGAACATGAGTCTCTTGCCTTATCTCTAATTCTCCTTGAGCATTGTGTGCTTGCTGTGTGTCTAGCTCTTGATTTTCTATTCTGCTCTTTGACCAAGATTAAAAAAATTAGACATTGTTTAGACATTGCCATTTATACATGCCTAATTTAAGACAGATAGTTCCTTCACTGAGTTTTTAAAGTCCTTTTATGGATTCAGGCACAGATTTTTTAAGTTTGGGGCTTCTTGCGTTTGGTGTTAGAATACTCTGTGTCACTCTGTAGATTTAGTAGCAGTAAATTACCTTGAGAGGTTTATGGGAGAGTAAGAAATTGAGTCTGCATCCAAGGCTAGGACTCTAATCAAGGACTCTTTCCTGAGGCATATGTTTTTCTAAGTTGCTCTTCTTGTTTGACTGACGGGTGTCAGCACATAGCTTTACAATTAAGCATGATTATTACTCTCATGTTTCTGAAGCTAGGATTGGACATCTATACAGCCAAGTTGGTTCCATCAGTAGTCTGACTATTAGGATAAAGTAAAAAACAAAACAGTTACATGGCAGTATTTATGCAGAAGATCACCCAGTTTATTTTTTTTCTTGTAACGACAAACCAGCGCCCTGCCGAAGTCATTTTCAGCTCTGTTGGGGTGCAGTTTCTTTTTAAAGTTAATCAAATCTGAGGGTCTAATCCCCACCTGACCTCCCAGGGACCTGCAGCTTCAGCCCCCTTTGCACTTGTGCAGCATGCAGACGAGTCACATTGATTTCTCTTGTGGAGAAGTAACTAACAAAAGTTAGTTATGGGATTCAAGGTTTCACTGGATCATCAAGCTTATCCCGTTTGCCCTGCAGCCACATGTTCATGAGATCTGGTGGAAGGCAGAATGGAAATGTGCTTTTGATAGCAGCATGTGATGAGACTTGGGTAGGTGTAACATATTACATCTTCTGCTAGAGAAAGCAGTGATTTAACGTTTGTGTTAAAGTAATATTGAGTAACATCATTATTTTTATAGTAATATCAAGTAAAATTAGGTAATATTTTTAGGGTAGCATTTAGAGATCCTACTCATAGACTCGTACCCCACCAGGCTAAGCACAGTACAAACACATAACAAAAGGATGATCCATGCAGCAGAACAGTGTTATGATCCTAAGTATAGGTTAGAATGTGTGCTAGAGAAGTTTGGGAGGAAACAAACAGGAAGATTCACCAGCAGTGAGTATAAACATCTTTCCTTTGCTATCGATAGCTGCATGAGCCATCTGTTAAGGTTAGAATGCTGAAAGAAAATAGAATAGCACCTGAATAAATATTTAAAATAAAGCTTTAGCCTGACTTAACTGAGATTTTATAAATGTTAGATGATTTCTGTAATTATTTTGGACTGCCTTTGTTTTTGTGGTATTATTTTTCCCACATATTCTTTGCATTTTGTCACTTGAGTATTATTTGTGACTGGTGGCGTCTGGTAGACTCTCCTGACTAACCCAGTTCCTTGCAGATTTGGCTGTTGTAATATACTGCCTTGTTTTGGAAGGAAGAAATATTAAGTCATTACAGAAAGATCCTAAATCAATTTGAACTCACAGACATTATTTCTTTTTATGGCAGCTATTGAAGGATGGCCATTTACTTCTAAC
This sequence comes from Anarhynchus alexandrinus, assembly GCA_008711295.1. Classification (NCBI taxonomy): domain Eukaryota; kingdom Metazoa; phylum Chordata; class Aves; order Charadriiformes; family Charadriidae; genus Anarhynchus; species Anarhynchus alexandrinus. The sequence continues at coordinate 299,672 of VUYV01000102.1, read as the reverse complement.
TAAATAAGAAAACAAGATGCATTGGTTTAGCCATGTAAACTTAGGGGAACTTTTATAGACTAGTGGCATCTTTATTAGCTAATGACTGGCTTTGAGGGATGCACAGAACAGTGAATATTATGGAGACCTGTATTGCTAAACTGATCTTTAACTTGTCGCAGTACATCAAGTACCGTATATTTAGGGAGGAATATAATATGCTGAACTTCCTGAAACCTTAATTGTTATGACTGGAAAAACTTGTTCAAGTGGATTTCACAACACTTACTTTTCTACAGATCCAAAACGTCTAATAGAAGGATTTATATGCTTTGAAGTAAAATTATGAATGAACACAAGCCAGGACAAAGTGACATATGCTGAAGAGATCACAGACTCACAGAAGGGGTGGGGTTGGACGGGACCCCAGGAGATCGTCTAGTCCAATGGCCCTGCCCAAAGCAGGGTCACCTAGACCACATTGTCCAGGACCATACCCAGTCAGGTTTTGAATATTTCCACAACCTACCTGCACAACCTGGTCCTGTGTTTGACCACCCTCACAGTAAAAAAGCTTTCTTATGGCTAAACAGAATTCCCCACATTTCCATTTGTGCTCACTGCCTTTTGTCCTGTCACTGGGCACCACTAAGAAGAGTCTGGCTCCATCTTCTTTAGTCCCCCATCAGGTATTTACACACTTTGATGAGATCCCCCTGAGCCTTCTCTTCTCCACAGTGAGCAGCCCCAGCTCTCTCAGCCTCTCCTCATATGACAGATGCTCCAGTCCCTTCATCATCTTCATGGGCACTTGCTGTGCTGGGCTCCAGTATGTCCACGTTTTGCTTGTACTGGGAAGTCCAGAGCTGGACCAGCTCCCCAGGGGTGTCTCACCAGTGATGACTAGAGGGGAAGGATCACCTCCCTTGACCTGCTGGTACCACTCTGTCCTGTGCAGCCCAGGAGACTGTTGGCCTTCTTTGCCATGAGGGAGCATTGCTGGCTCATGGTCAACTTGGTGCTCACCAGGACCCTCAGATCCTCCTCTGCCAAGTTGCTTGCCAGCCAGTCAGCCCCTAGTCTGTACTGGTGCATGGGCCAGGTAACATGGTCTAGTAAAATAAACATGTATCCACAGATTAAATGTAGCTATATATGCTATTTATATTTACTTCTAATAATACTTTATGTAATAAGAAAATGGTCAGCAAAATTCCTGTAGGAAAAAGGATAAATTTGGAAAGACCTCTTGAACTGAAATTTGTGGTTCCTGCAGATAACAGTATATGGGACACAAATAGCACAGAGGGCTCAGAGGGTTCATTCTTGTATAGTAAGAGGTACAGCATTGGCTTTTTTTTTCTGTCAATAGGACAACAGTTCCACATAAACAGGTTCCAGCTACATGAATCTAAAATAAATCTCCATCTTCCCGTCTCCTCTCAGTTCTTTCCCTTACAAAATATGATTATTTTCTGTGCATATAAATATATATACACATACATGATTAAGCTTCAGCTTTATTTTTAAGGAAATTTTTATTTCAGTACTTGTGCCAAAATGCATATTTCATAAACTAAATTCATGGAAGCTGCAGTAGTTAATAGCATAGGGAACAGTAAGATTCTTTTTAACCCTTTTATTTATCACAGTGTGCATGTGTTGGTCCCTTTCCCACATCCTTCCATATCCCTTCTTGGAAAGAAAGGTCAGTAAGGTTGAAGAGACAGTTCAGGCCTAGTTTTTAGAATATACTCAAGGAGTTTTTTTCTTCTTGCCAAACGGGAGTGTCAGCAGCTGGGCCTTCAGCCTTCCACAGCAAGCCTTTGGCAATGTCTAAATTACAGCTTGGCCAGCTCTCCCATTCTAAGACTCCTTTTAATTTCGTTTCCTTCATGTTCAGAAGCCTCAAGACTCAATTCCAGGTCCTCAGTTGTGTTTTTCTGGGAGTGCAGAGTGATTTTTAAGACCAGAGATTTGGTATTCTGCAAATCGCCATGTGGACATAAGAGAAGCATCAAAAACTATGAGAGGAACATACTTCTTGTTCAGGTAAAAGTCATGGGGACAATTGACTACTGCCTTTGTTTTCTAGTTTGTGGTTTAAACTACCTGTAAATAGCAATCCTTTGCCTGGTCTCTCCAAACCAAGGATGGCAGCTGGGCACAAGCATGGAGTGAAAATTCAAGTAAGCAATTACATTCCATGTTCTGCAAAGTGCAACCAGTATGCTACTGTTATGATTGAAGTAATCTTTATTACATTTTTAATGCCTTTGACTTGTTAGAAATTCACTGAAAAGACAAAGAAGTGAGTAGATAAGGGAAAGTATTATTGATATTAGAATATAGCCCACTTTTCAATGGGTTTGCTGTCCAATAAGATGTGAGGTTGGACACAGGCTTGTAGTTCTTAAGCTCAGACTTTTAAAAAATAAGACAAGCTAAAATACCTCTGTAAAAAAATCGCCACTAGGGAAGAGGTCCATCATTGCTTCTTTATTTTGTGTCCTGTTATATATACAAAATGCTTAAATATTAATGGGAGCAGAGGATAATGTATTTTCTTGTTCACTAGACATCTCTCACTCTTCCCCTGCTCAAATGTTATGGAAGAGCTTCAGTAGTCAAAGTTGCAGAGCTCAGATCATGTACTCTGTGCTAAAAATACTTGGTCCTTTTGACTGCCAGTTGAGATGGCTGAAGGAGTAGTTGTTCTAATTTTCATCCACAACTTGTGTTTCCACCTACTTCGTTTACACTTTCAGTGTAACTAGACACAGCCAGAGTGCTAGACAATATCTCATCTAGGCTCCCCTTCCCATGAAAGGTGGGACTAGATGATCTTTCGAGGTCACTTCCAAGCTGAGCTGTACCATGATTCTGTGATTCTGTGATTTTTGTCAGGGCCAAGTTGAAAGACAAAAGTAATAAGTCTGTGATGTATATTTATGTCGTCTCAAAGTTATGGAACAAAACATTTAAAATTACATTTCTGTTTCTTTTTTATTCTGTGTTGTAAAATTTGATCACATTTTTCAAGTTCCCTTGTATACAGCCACATGAGATTCTTTCATGTAAAGAATATAGTATTTTTTTAGACAGTCTTCAGTAATGGAAAAGAAGATTAGCTATTTAAGCTTGCAATAGAAACAACATTAACTTGGTTCCTGGTCAGGATTTCTCTCAGCTAGAATCTGGACACTTTTGCAACTATTTGGTGCAAAAGTGCTTGAAGTGTCACTGGAGCAAAGGCCAGCAAAAACATTAACCTAAGATACCGTGAAAGCCTGTAAGAGAATCTGTGAAGGCATCTGTTGTGTAAGCCTATTGTTCCAATTCATTTTCCTGGGTAGCAGATTACACAAACATGTTTAAATAAATCAGTATTTTTCACTTTTGTGGTGTTCTGGTAGGTCAATAGATGTACTTTGAATATACAAGTTTCATCAGAAGGAAAGATTTTTAAATTAAATTAGAATACACTAATATGCCAGTGGTGTGCACTGAGGAACTTTCTTGTGGAATCAAGGGAGTAATATTATCATTCTTTGGTGACGGAGGCTATTATCCATGTCAGCTGGTTTATGTAAATCCTCCCTAAGACTATCCTAATAAATTGCCACTGCCAGTAGATTTCTTCTAAAATAGGTGCCATATGCAGTGCTTAACTAGGTGGGAAGTGGACACCCTGATGAAACAACAGACCTTTAATTCCCTCTGAGCTCTGGCAAGTCTCACCGGGTTATTATTTGCATAACCGCATGTAAGAATCTAAGGTAGGTGACAGGGAGGGAAGGAGAGAAAGATATTACTTCCTCCTCTCTGATACAGACTGAACTAACGTGGCCATAAGGGCAAAGTGCTTAAATGTGTTTCATTGCAAGTAGGATAAAGGCCACTGGATAAAATTAGCTACCTTGTGTCTTTCCTGTCATTGGTTTTTATCACCTGGCAGAAGTGGACTAGGGTATCTCTGATAGAGTCCACCCAGATGGGACCACGTTCTCTGATTTTTAGTTATGCGCTAAGGAAATAAGTAAGTGTCATTAGGAAATCTGTGTCTGGGAAAGCCTGAAAGCAAAACATCCTGAATACGCAAAACATGATGGTGAGGATTCTCCTGAAATAGGTGCAGCTTTGTTCCCCATGGATGGTCCCCATTCCAGTAACTCTTCAGGTTTCCAACTGCCTGTGTGTGGATCTTCAGACTGATATAAAAAATTGCAGTAGGCAATTGTGGGTAAGGATTCTCAGGTTTTAGTCCCTGTTCTGCCAATATGTTTTTGGTGGGAAGACAAAGGTCGAAAGCAAGCATGAATTACTGTGTAATGGCTCAGAAATATGTCCCACGAGAGCATGTACTAGCTCTGAGGTTCCAAAATGTCAAGAATAAATAATAAAAATTAAATAGATCTGAAAATTTTCAATAATCCAGGCTAAAAAGTCTGCTGAATTCTGGACAAAGCTGCATGGGAATGAGGGCTGACTGCCATTGTGATTCACAGAGATCTGAGAAAAAGCTATCTATCTGCTTTGTCTTCTGATATTTGGAATTGTAATATTTGAAATTAGTGCTTGCTATGAAGTAGATAACCCTGAAGATGTATTCAGGTTTATACAATGCATTATTTTTAATGTCAAGATAGAGGCTGATATTTTCTACCTATATTCTTACGCAGGAGAGGTAAAAAAAATAAATCACTTTTTGAATTAAAGTAAACATTTTCATTGAAATGCTTGGATGCATTACTACTCTAAAAATTAACTAGTTTAGTTCTAGAAAATGAGGTTTTCTTGTATTCCTTCATGGCACTTTTAGCAGAAAGTCTACTTAGAAACAGTGTCATCCTGAATAATTCATAGCTAAGCCTGTACTTAATGAACCATATCTACTGGGAAACAACAGTTACTTGGTCAAGTATCCAGCGTACATGCTGTACATGTTTCAATGTTTAGACATCAGCCAAAGCTGGAGATAAATCGCAGGGACAAAATAATCTGTAGCATTTCTGGTATAGTACGAAGTGCAAACTAAGAAAGAAAATCCAAAAGGAGTCATACTGCAGAATTCACATAGCTGGACTTTGCTCTTAGAAAAATAAATACGTCTTCAAAAAACCATTTTTTTTCTACCAGGAGTTACTTTGTCTTTTCTTTAATCTTATTTCCTAAAATGTCTGTCATTATTTTCCAAAAAGGCACAATGGATATATCTTTATTTACAAATATAGGTAACAGTGGAGATTTTGAAAACTGCTGTCAGAGATTTAGAAGTCTCCATGGCCTTGATTTGAGCTTCTTTATGCATCTGCAAAACTTTTCTGTGACCTCTTTGAGAAACACATCATGCAACTTTCCCACATTATGTTCAAGTGTGGCTTCCTTCTTTTATTTGCTCTTCTTGGGTCTTATTCATACCATGAGCTGGTGATGTAAAATTGAGCTTCTCCTACTTTACACCAGATATGATGCCTTCAGTATTTTGTGGGGTTGCAACGGGATATTTTGTTTTTCCTTTTGCTTCCAATTAAGTCATTTGAAAATACAGAGTTTTCTTAATTTTATTATTATGCAATAAAATGTAAAATACTTTGAAATACAAGATGCAGTTTCCATATGACAGCTTCTGCAAGAAAATGATCTACATGGCCTATTTGTTGAAGTATACAGTGATACTTCCAGAAGCTACAGTGTGCTCTTTAGACTTACAGAGTATTTTAAGTGCATCCCTCTTTACGAAAGTTTAACCACGGAGCGCAATGTTTCTGGATAGTACAGTGGAAACATTATGCAACAGAAAACAAAAAAAAAAAGAAAAAAAGAAAAAAAGCTTCCTTGTCTGACTGTTCAGGTGCCTGTCAGGCAGGATATCTCAGCTGAACAACCGCATGTCTGAACAACTTATAGGACTAACATGGGTTTATTTTTTTAATTTCAGAACCATGTCTTATGTCATTTGCCAAGTGCATAAAATTTAGTGTTAATGTTGAGACCATAAGCCAAAATTAAAGTGTGTGTAGAATTCGTATGCATAGTCATGCCTGAGCTTTCTAAGAAGGTTTGATAAAACAGCACAATTATATGTGTAATTTATGCTAATGGTTTGACCCAGGAGTTACCTCATGCTTCTGTGAATATTAACAAGTGTCCTATCACAAATGCATCTTTGATACTAACACTTTGAAGCTGGTAAAAAAACTATTTTTGTAGCAACAAATGGAGCGCTCTACTCAACCAGCTTTTTCCTTCAGACCTTCCCTCTCCCTGCCAGTATCTTTAAAATATTAGGAAGCATGTATATTAAATGGGTTACAGTTTCCTCCTGAGAAAATGTAATTGAATCCAATAAAGGTGATCTAAGGCCAACTGAATGATCAAGGGAAAAGGTCTTGATGAATAATTAAGCATATTTTACTGTATCACAAAGTAATTAAGGTCCTTCACTGCAGCATGAAGAAAGCTGCTTCTTGTTAGAAGGATTGGAGATAAACTTTATTCAGGATGCAATCCAAAAAGTTTTGCTGTCCAAATGCAGGAAGCCAGATATCTTAACCATGTGGGTGCTGAAACTGTTCTCACTGAGGTGTGAAGACCAGATGCTTTTCTGTTAGCATACATTCTTTCTAAGAATATAAAAAAGAAACGTGCCTATTCACATCTTTCATAAAATTTGTTCAGAACAGGTCTACAGCATAAATAATTCTAATATTAGAAGCGTGAGAGTTTCCCAAGGTTGAAGAACATGTTTTGTGTTTGAGGCTATCAGTACGGAATCATGAGGTCTTGCTTTTCAAGAGAGAAATAGGCAGCCACTGAGGGGTAGGAAGGATCCCATGGTGTACAGCTGTGGAAGGACTGTTCTCTGCAGTCGGCTTGCTTGTTATGGCTTTGTCCAGGTTTTAAAACCATGTGGATTTCACTGAGAAGAGTGCCTAAAGCTGAACGACCTCTGAGAAGAATACCATTTTCTCACCTTCAGCTGAATTAGTTGTGTATGTTTTGCATAGTAATACCTTAATTGGCCTTAACCTGATTCTTTTTTCCATCTTAAAGATGGTTTCAGTATTGGCAAGGTGTGATTATGCAAGGCAGTATTTAACCAGTTATGGAATACACATTAGTAACATCCCAAATCTTTACTGAAGCTAAAGGTTTTCAGTGCTGGTCTTTATCCTAGTCACCATTTGAGAGTAATTTCAAAACCAGTATAGCAGGAAGACCAGTGAGAGATGGCCATGGCTTGTCATTGTTATCCCTTTTACTCTTAGGTTTTATGGTTACAGATAACAAAACATTTTCTACAAGTTTCTTGAGCTTCCATAAGATCTCTCTGGGGATACATTATTCTGATGTCCTACAGCACGTGTCAAAACAACCTGTGAGTCACGTGGAGGGGTTGCTTTAATGGATCAGGGTAAATGATCCCATAAAGATTCTGCATTATTCTGGGATATACCAAGTTAGTTCCACGAATTTTGATTCTTTCTATTACTAATGACATGGAAAGGTAAAATAAACATATCCCCTCGTGGGAATTGTTTCCTAACACACATAATAAAACCCTGTTTTTTTAAACACTGTCAACTTTCTATTCCACTTTCGGTGAATCCCTGAAAGGAACAGGCCCTGACTTTGCTTTCACTTGTGTTAATGCAAATATTTTAATCAACGTAGCCTATCTACAAGCAAGCAAATACTTCTTATACTTAGCACGTGTATGCATGTGCTGTTGAATGTATGTAGTGAAATACCTATTGTATCTATTTGTAAAATCTAGTTGTTTTTATGGTAGATGTACTGCCACTCAGAGAACAAAACCTAAAAATGTTTTGTCACTGCAATTACTTTTCATTCTTTGCTGCAGAGAAAGGAATATTGGTTAGCATTACCATTCTCTCCTGTTTTGTAATGGATTTGCTTTTAGCTTGGTTTTTTTTCTGAAACCTTTTATTCAAGGGACAATGACTAGAGAGTAACACATTGTGAAATCAGAGAAATTAATAGTGTGGTTAAAAGTTCAATCTCTTCTACAACCTCTGGACATTTTTTCCCCTGAGTCAGACTCAGCTGACAGTGAATAATGTTTTTCGAAATGATTTCTTGCATTACTGATGGAAGAAATTATGCCTTAATTGCATGACTGTTGGGAAGTGGCATGATCATGGCTAAGTACCAAACTAAAGGAAAAAACAGGGGGCAGTGGAAAGGTACGGGTCTCTCAGATTCCAGTACTACATGGTTGCTTGAAGAATAACTTTTCAGTGTTAATACTTCAAAGAAGGCCCCCTGCTAACTTGTATGTTTTTTTTAACTTGAAATCTTATGAGGCATTGCAAATATATATGATATTTGGGGAAAATAATGTTTTTATATCTTGAACCAGTCTATATTGGAAGGGATGGAAAATAATTGCAAAATAATTGTAAACCTCTCCCATACCCCAAACCTTTGGTCATAGTTCCCTGAATGTTTAATGTCAGCTCTATTCCTGAAACAAAAGTCCAGTGCATGGTCCACCCCCACCCTCACCCCATTCCCCTTGTTCCTACATCTGTGCCAGCCGGAGCGTTGCACTGGTGCAGTTTTTAAGCAGTAAACAGTGTTGGAGAGTTTCCCCAGGTTGAAACCAATCTGGCAGGACTGTTTCTTTCAGTGGCAGGTCCGGGTTCTCCACTACAACTCCTTTACTAAGCTAGTATAGTCAAGAAAAAAAAATATGCAAGAATGCTTTTGATACATAGGTCCTATGATAAGTCCTGGTTTGTAGAAACCTTTCTAAAAAGATCCTGACTGGAGTTTCTCTTTACTGGTTTGCTACACGATCAATGTGAAAATGAAGTCTTTCCCCAACATCTGTGAAAATGTCAGGAACAGGTTGGCAGATAGAGCAAACAGCTCATGCAGTCTACTTTTTTTTTCTCTCAGCATTAAGGACTGTTGGGGAGAAAGTTTCTCCAGGTAGTAATAAAGACAGTAATAAAGCTCCTGATGGCTGCCTACTCTGACACAGAAATGCTGCTCTTTGCTCAGTTTTGGTGACAGAGAATTAAAAGGGGAGAAAGTGAAGGGTCCTAGTAATCCATTTCCCAAAGAGATCAAGCTGATAAATACCCATATCATGTGTACTTGCTTTCCCCTCATGCTTGTCCACAACAGTGAAGCCTATGATGCCTCTTTTTTTTTTTTTTTAAGGTCCCTTTACTAAAGCAGAGCAGCTCTGTGGTGTGGTGGCAGGTTTTATCAGTAGTATGCTCTACAACGATTCTTTTTATGAATTTACCTGACTATCCATTTTTTATTTCTTGGGGACTATCTAACTTTTGCCTACATAGAAGGGAAGCAGGGGTTTTCCATAACTGTCCACCTGTTTTTCTCCTTGCTTTTAACCAGCTTTGGAGAAATAGTCAAACTTATTTTTTTATTCTAAGAGTGCTCCAGTTCTGTCATTGATTATGAATTCATTTGTATGTATGTAATAATGTTTAACCTTCTCCAGATGCCACCAATAAAAGGGACCAGGTTTAGGCTTGCCAGAGCTCTTCTAAACATAAATCCAGGTGGTAGAAGAGCTTTCCCAAAGCCACCTGTGCTCAATTGTGGTATTGGGAAACTAAAACACCACCTCTTTGAATGTATTCTTGGTCTCAATTACATTCACACATAGTTACATATTCATGTTTGGAAACGAAAAAAAGGAGAAACTTTTGGGGGGAGTGAGGGGAGGTAAGAGAAAGTGGAACATGAGGAAATATGTCAACCAATAAAAAAGCAAACTTTCGCCTACTATCAAGAATCTAGCTTGCCTCATGGATACAAAAACTAAATTCTTTGGTCTCATAGAACCATACAAAACCTCTTTGGCAGGTTTTTGGCAGGTCCATGGCAGTTAAAGGCAGTATCCCACTCTTTCCTTCACACATTGTGCTCTTGCACCGCCAACCACCACTGAAAGGTACAACAGGCGTTTATGAATTTTTGCAGCATTCCTAATCTGGCTCTCATAGGCTTATTCCACAAATGATATTAAAATAACTAGATAGAAACAAAGGGAATTTTTTATTTGTCCCCTGGACAAAGTGTCTACTCAGTGCCCTTTGATGGAAGGGGCAGATCCATCACGAGCTTGAATAGTAGGCTGGTTTGGCGGTCTGGCTTATCCTGCAGAATCCCTCCCACTGGCCAGTTGTTTTGTGCAGTAAATGCTCTTACATGTTGCTGTTCAGCTTGAACTTGGTCAGTGATGGAGTAGACCCCTGTCATCTTTTTTTTTTTCCTTTGATTACTGAAAAACACAGAATAAACTGTCTCAGATCAAGGTGACCCACTTGCCTATTCATAAGGCTTGTTAGAGCAGCGCTCCGATATTGCACACACAGTCAGAGCTTGAATTCTTAGTAGTACTACAAAATGTCACGTGTGGAGCTCTGGGTAGCCTTAGTCACATCAAAATTAATATGTCAGTGAGACAGGGTAAGCTGATTTCTTCCTCCTAGAGGGGGAATGTCATTCTGCCCCCCTAAACTTTGTAGCACCGGGCCTCACGTAGATCGGAAATAATCCCTATCCTGATCTATAAACAGGATCACAAATCCAGGCTTGTCTCTGAGGCTATTTAGGATTTTTGAAATTTCCTGGAAAATGCCCCTGAGATTAAAGGGAAAAATTTTTCCGTTAATGTTTTTCTTCCTGCTTCAAGGAGTTGCGGTGAGTGTGCTGTGAAAGAAAATAATTTGTCCTGGGCACTTTGTGAAAAAAAAATTATGCAGAAAATAGTCTCTAAACTACAGTGTGTTTGCGGTCTATAAATAAGACTTTGCATGGGAGAAAGAGGAAAACATGTCTCATGTTTCCATGAGACAAAGAAGAAAAGAATTGTGGGTCTAGTTTGCTAAATGCAAAAAATTTGGGTAGAAAACCTTCCCTGAATGAGCTGGGGGTCAGATCTTTGTGTGGATTTGGAGGACCACTTCCTGACCTGCTGCTGCTTCTGTAATTTCACATAATTAACTGCAATATAAATAGCTTCTACTCCTGGATGAAGTCTCATTTCTTGCACAGTTCCTTTTTCTTAACAGTTTAATCAAACTAATTGTGACAAGCAGTGTATTTGTATAAATATTTAAATGTGGAGCATGAGGATTGAATTATTTATTCTGCAAATGTAAGCTTAATGTAACTATCTTTGGAAACCATCTCATTCTCATATGGTTGTGCAATTTGGTCGTGCATGCTGTCTGCTGAATTCAATGTTTAATGTTGCAAATGGCTCAAATAAATTATATTATTTGCATAAGCGCTAAACAAGATGCCAGAAGAAACAAAACACAGGAGATTATCTTGGTATAGCACATGGAAAAACTAGTTATCTTTCTAAATTCAACTGTCAAGGGACCCCAGTTTTCTGAAAATGGGTTAACAAAGATACAGATGATGTCATTCATTGTCCAATCTTGTCTCATGCACGAAGGGGCACATGTGCTGAGCTGGAAAGAAAAATACCGTATTGATGGCAGATGCCAAGCTGCACAGGGAGATGCTGAATCTGAAACTCCGGACCACATATTTCTCTCGTGTGATATCGTAACTTGCAGTGTTTCTGCACTGTCCCTCTTAGGGGAGGATGCAGAACTGTATGTAATGGTGTGTCCCACTGCATAGGTGAGTAACTGCTCTCTAGGGAAAAAAACGCCGCTGACCATGAAAAAGGTACCATGCTGAAACCCGTACTGCATGCCCGTAAGTGGGTAGAGTCTCTTGCTTGACTGCACGCATCCAAGGGTGGCTTAACAGTGCATAAAGGCTTCTCCCTTACGTTTTCCATACCAAGCCTCAGATCAGCTGGCCCCGACTGCCGCCGTCCCAGCAGTGGAGGTTACGCTCCGGTTGCTGCTGCTGCCCTGGGCATCAGCCATCGAGCCGGGAGCTGGTTCTGCTGCCGTGCTTCAGAGGTGAGGCGAGGAGGAGGAGAGCGGAGAGGAGATTTGACATGGGAAATAGAGTTGGTGGCGTCTATACAAGTCAGTAATTGGCGTGTTTACTTTCATGTTCGTTAGGCACTGTGTTTCCCAGCAGCAATAGAGTCTGTATCACTACACCTTGTGCCTCCTTACCTTTACAACTTCCAATTTAGTGGGATGGCAGTGGCAGAAAACTTCAAGGATATTTGTCAGTGAGCTGAAAGGAGTTAAAAACAGTAAACTCCAAACTCAGCAAGAGAAACAGAGAAACTGATTTACCCACCCACCCCCCATCTATTCTTCCTTTAAAAAAGTGTTAAAGCATTTTCTGAGGGTAGGATTCAGTTGTTCACCTCCCACTGATGGCCCCCAGTGCTGATATCACCTACAGCACGTTTGAAGAACGCTTTTATTTTCTGACTTCTTAGACGTGCAACAGAGCTGCAGCAATATAATTCTCTTCTGCTTTTGAAAACACCTTATTATGAAGACTTTCTTGTTTAAATAATTCAGTATGTCAGCACTACTTCAGACAGGCTTACTGGTTGATGTTAACTTTGGGAGCCTTCAGTGGGAGGTGAATTATAATCCCAAAGAATATTGCTATAAAAACTAGAGGGTAGACACCAACGCCTTCTGGGCTTCTTTTTTTCTTCTATCTTTTTTTTTCTTCTTCTCTCTCTTCTTTTTTTTTTTTTCTCAACAAAATTTACACAGATTCTCAGCTATCCTGCTCAGAGACCTAGGGAAGCCAGTTTGCCTGAGCACAGCTTGTTGTGGGATTGCAGTTTTACTCACAAGCAGCCAAGTTTTGCTACATTCTTGCTGTTTAAACCCCAGAAATTTGTCATAGAATCATAGAATGGTTTAGGTTGGAAAGGACCTTGAAGATCATCAAGTTCCAACCCCCCTGCCATAGGCAGGGACACCTCCCACTAGACCAGGTTGCCCAAGGCCACGTCCAGCCTGGCCTTGAACACCT
>VUYV01000102.1:256652-286643 GCA_008711295.1 Anarhynchus alexandrinus | reverse complement strand
CACGCTCCAACAGGTCCATGTCCTTCTTATGTTGGGGACTCCAGAGCTGGACGCAGTACTCCAGGTGGGGTCTCACGAGAGTGGAGTAGAGGGGCAGAATCACCTCCCTTGCCCTGCTGGCCACACTTCTTTTGATGCAGCCCAGGATGCGGTTGGCCTTCTGGGCTGCGATCGCACATTGCTGGCTCATGTTGAGCTTCTCGTCGATCAGCACACCCAGGTCCTTCTCCTCAGTGCTGCTCTCCAGCCATTCCCCGCCCAACATGTAATTGTGCTTGGGATTGCCCCGACCCAGATGTAAGCACTTGTCCTAGCACTTGTACTTAGATCAAGTATTCAAAATAGGAATTATTTTTAATTAGCTCTTCAATATTTCACTTGCCTCTGGAGAAGAACATCCAATTTTATCAAAATCAAGCATGTCTCCAAATGTTACTTTTGACAGGGTTTTCCAGGACTTAATTTCTATCTTAAAATGAGACTAATCTCTTTTGGAATAAGTGGTATTTCAGAGCTTAGGTTATTTCTTTGAAATGTGAGAGACCTGGGCGCACGTGTCTGTGTTGGGTCTACGCTGGTGTAATGCCTTTCTGGCTCACGTGCTTTTGGTGGAGAAGTGGTTGTTGTTCCTCTTTCATGAAATATCAAAAGTCTCTAAGGGGTTGGAGAAGGAAAACCACTTTCAAGACGTTTTTTGTGAATTTTGTTTTTCCATCCAGCTCTGCCTGTGTCCTTCAGATGATTTCATTCTCTGAAAAGAAGCGGTGTGAGTATTTCTAGAGATGCTTCTGGGCTTGATGACATCAGTTTTACTAAGTTTAGCAGAACTGCAAAAGTCTAAATTAACAAACCACTTCACTGTGCTCTGGTTCTAGAGCTAAATCAGCGAAGACTGTTTTCAGTGAAGCATTGCTACTTTTCTTTCACTGACGGGGTCTCAGCAGGGGAAGGGGAGATATTTAGTGAACAGATCAGAGCACAGCTAAAATTTTACCGTGCCACAGTTTTGGAGGGCCTTTATTTCTCTCTGCCTGGGATGCTGATCAGTACAGTGAATATAGTGTTACTGAATTTACTACAAAGACGATGCCAGTTTTGATTGTGCTTTTATCGCATGTGAAAAAAACCAACTTGGACTTTGGCGATTGACCTCTATCAAAGGAAATACCAGTTTCAGTTGCATGTGTTGCCAGAGGATGCTTTACAACACCCGGAGCAGCCTTTCAGGGATGCTGAGAGCGTGCGCACGTACCGAGTGCCCCGCGCAGAAGGCTACAGCAAGAAGGGAGTTGGTACCACCTGGGCAAAGCCTTCTGCAGCTGTGTTGGCTTTTCTTTTCTCATTAGGGCCAAAGACAAACTCCTCCTGACTTGGAGGGAGCAGAACACCTCCAGGATACCTTCCTTATTTATTCCTTCTATTTGGCAGATAAAAACTGCCTCTGTTTTGGTTTGGTATTTTTTTTTCCCTTGAGCAACTAAAAGTCTCCGCTACTGGATTCTTATCTAGCTGAAGAATGTTTTCATTGGAAATGTGCAGAAATCAGAGATTCCTCTAGTGTGATGGGACAAGGAAGCCACTCTCAAACTCCTCAACACAAAGCTACGTAGTGAAGTGGAAAGTATTCTGCTGAATCCTGTGCTATTTCAAATGACAGCAGAATTTTTCTGCAGTATCTCTCTCTGATAAGATTATTGGTGGGGTCTCACTGAGGAACTGGATTTAAATATTCATTCTGCTTTACTGCGGAGACCAAACTCAATTTGTTGAAGCTTCTATTAATGCTTTTTTACAGAAGGAAATTCTCTGCACATTAAAATGATAATGTAAATATGTGAAGTGCTGCAGTTTGGCCACAATGTTGAAGTTGTAGAACTTAGTTGAAGACCTCAGTTGCTTTAAAAACTTGAAGTGCTGACTACAGTTATCTTCTGGTAAAAAAAAAACCTGCATATGTTTCTGCTAAGCTTATGCCAAAAGTGTTTAGATAACCAGTAAAGCAATCCCTCCAAAGTAAACCAATACAAGTCTTCTATTAAAGGATAAAAACTGAAGTATTAGATGTGGAGGTGAAAAAATAGTTTTGATGGCTTACAGAGGAAGGTTTTTCCTGCCCCAGTAGCCTGTTTATGCAGCGTCTTTCTCCTCTGGGCTGCAGTTTGTCTCAAGCCACTTACAGATTATGGCTACCCAGAGCAGCAGCAGTCCGTGGGTTTTCTCACTTCTTTTACCTCGCCTCTTGAAATCGGGGAACTGCAAACTTCAGCTGGGTCTGAATATGCATGAATGACGACTGGCACAGATTTTTCAATGGGAAGGAGGAGGTTAGGGAAATATGACACAAGCTTTGGAGGGCGTAGCGCTCGCGGGCTGTGTGCTGCTACCCTCATGGCTGTTTTTAGCTCAGTTCAGTGACAGCCCCTTGAGGGAAGGAAGCTCCTTAATTTTATAAAAATGAGAATATTTTTATTTCGCTTCTTTTTTTTCTCATTTTTTTATTCTTCCATTTTAATGTTTTCCTTTGATGTTGTCTATTTATTTAATCTTTTGACAAAACAATAGATACTCTTGCCTGCTAAGAGCCCAACTGATAAAACTATTTTAGCTAGAAATTTTCAATATATATTTTCCTTTAAAACAAATAGGATTTTCCAGCTTTCTGTAGACTAAAGAAATAATTCCATAATACAAAAACATGCTCTTTAACATCAAAAAATAATCTGTGACTTACCATATTACCAGAAATTAAACCCAATGTGAAGGTGATACGGAAAATGTGGTTGCGTTTGTAATGGATGCAGCTTATATGCCATTACATGTCGTAACACTGTATGACCAGTGAAGCTAAAGGAAATTATAATAATGGAGAAATGTTGCAGGAAGCCTTGAAAACAGGCAGGACTTTTGGAGGTGGATGAAGGAAGCAGGAAAATAAACTAAGCCTGTGTTTGGGGATTGTTGGCAAACAGCAGTTGTCTTACTCAAAGGTTAATATTTTATTATTTCTACATACCAAGAATACACCAACTTTACTTGAAGCAGCATTGAGACCCTTAGCTGTCTTGCATGACAGTTGCAAAACTGCGAGATTGAGTTCTTTATGCTATGTTGATATACTATGTGACTGTTACTCAAATGATAAAATTGAGAGAGTCAGAAATTAGTTTCTGGTTCAGACTATTTATTTATCTTACAAGTGTTAAACCAACATACACCTGTCAAACCTTCCAGAATATTTCAGGTTTTGGTTTTTAAAAAATTGTAACTACACTGAAGTGCTGAAAGGCTGTTTTATTTTCCTACAAGTAGATGGAAAATACCGAAGTTTTGAAATTTAAAGTACTTATTTATATGCAGTGGTTTTAGTATACATTCCATTAATTTAATGGAATGTATTCTAAGTACAAGTGATAGCTGAGGTGAATGACATTACCTAGACTCTTAGGGAATCTTAAATCATGAGAATAAATTAATTTAGGAGTGAGTGACTGAAGCAGTTAGACACTGTTAGACACTCCAGTAAAGATTATGTGCATAGCAAGTAGTTCAGTTAACATCTAAGCTCTGACATATCAAAACTTCTGCACTGGTATCAGTTTGAATTATGAAGTTATCAAAATGATGGAGAAAAGATAGAAATAATGAATTGTTTTTCTTTAAGGAAAGCTGAGAAGGTGTTAGAGCACTAGCGCCACATTCTCTGCTTAAGGAGAAGTCAGAGGGGAAGCTAAACATCAGCTAAAAAACAAGAGCTTTTTTCTATCTGCAGGTTTGATAACTTATACTAGAGACGTTCAGAAGAATTGAGCACAAAGCACTGAGTCAGTGATGAAGTTCAACAAATCTGATACTAATGATGTGTTTAAGAGAGCCAGAAAATGCAATAGGTTTTTGTTTGCTTTAAATGTAGGTACAGGCTGATAAAGAACACTGCAACCCGGTTAGCTCATCATCAGAGCTTGAAGACACCACGGGAGATGCAGTCAGTAAGACATCAGAGGATGAACATTTACTCAAGTCAGTCAGTATAATTTTATGAAGAATGGGACCTGTCACAAAAACATCGGTGATGCCGTGTCATGCAGAGATGACAACTCTGCCTGCTGACTGTATTTCTGAATTTCTGTAAGGCACTTGATTCAGTATCAGCTGGTTTTGGTGTTTGGATTTTAAACAGTCCCATGCTGCATCAGTTTGGTGTCCTTATTAAGACTACTAATTTAATAGGCGTTCTTAAAACTACTATGGGTATTTTCTACATTTCTTAAACTCATTATTATAACTTCAGCTAGTTTTCCTTTAATAACAGAGTTTCATATTGAGTCCCCTGGGGCAGAGAAACTGAAGTTTCAAAAACTTTGACTCTTTCTGGATTTAATCAACATTTTTGAAAGCCTGAAGCTGCTGGATTATATTTGATATCAATTTGTAATTAAAAATTAAACGAAAAAAAATTGAATGTTTTTACTTAGAGGCACAACATTTCAATATTATGTCAGATAATATTGATATTATCTAACTGATAATAGCTATTAGAGATTTTATGGAAATCAGTTTTTAATTTCAGTTTAAAACTATTTGCATTCTGGTCAACATTTCCTATTAGATATAAAGTAAAACAGATAGCTTAAGTGAAGATTTATTCAAGACTTTCTTCTTTTGGCCAAAATACCTGTTATATTGACTTACTTTTCATTGCAAACTGCAAGAATC
Source organism: Anarhynchus alexandrinus (assembly GCA_008711295.1). Taxonomy (NCBI): domain Eukaryota; kingdom Metazoa; phylum Chordata; class Aves; order Charadriiformes; family Charadriidae; genus Anarhynchus; species Anarhynchus alexandrinus. Next base: position 281,930 of record VUYV01000102.1, on the reverse strand, counting down.
GACATTTGGGTGTGCTTTGTCGAATGGACACTCTTAACATCCTTGGTGATTTAGCAGAAATGGTTTATCTGTGAATGGAGGAAAAGTAATACAAAGAACATCTTTCAGTTATTTAGAAGCAAAACCAGTGCCCAGTAAGTGACATCAAGTGCTTGAGTCTTGGTGTTCTCCTACACACTGAACCACTGCTTGGGTACTGGGACAATGAACTGTTCACAAAAACTTTACAAGTTTCCTGGTATAAGATTGAAAGTGAGGTAATAAAATGGAAACATAGTTATATGCCTTATTAGCAGGTTGAGACACATTCATTTTGTAGGATGTTGCTCTAAATTTTTCTGAAAATCAGTAAAACATAGATTAGTGTAGCAAAACAATTTTTCTGAGCATTTCCTGCTGAATGCTAACATGTTGCATTCCTTTTTCCCCTGCATCATGCATCTTAGAATATTTTTATTAAACAGCAATGGTATATATCTTTAGGTACTGCATAATAAACCATTCGTATAGAGTCTTGTTTATAGTACACCAGCTGGCAGTATTTATAAAGGTCTGTCTGATCTGTGTTGATTCGTAAGACTTTACTCTGTCATGCTGCATAGCCTTCAAGGTGTTACTATCACAAGAGAAAGGAAAAAATAGATTTCAGGATAGTGTCATGTTTCAGTAATTTGTCTGTTATTAAAATGTTTGGTATTCTAAATAGCCTTTATATTGAAAAGTTTTAAGAGTTAATTCAGAAACTCCCTCTGGACCAGCATAGATGCTTAAAAGATCATGGTCCCAAAGAGGAACAGGAGGAAGATATTGGCAAGGACACCAATTCTTATTAAAACTGAGTGAGAATATTGCACTAACATTTGTGTTGTAAGAACCTGTTGTGTTTATCCTTTGCTCATTTTAAAAAAAAAAAGTTTCAACCGCTCTATCTAATGTGCTTCAGAGATTTCTTGAATCTGAAATGTCATCTCTGACAGTCAAACTTCAGAGAGGAAAGATTTATTAAAATCATTTGGGTGAATTGCTAAGTAAAGTCTCTGATTATGCCCATGGCAATGCAAGCACAGTTATTTACCTCCTTATACATTCTCTCGTTATTTATTTCTAATGTTTAGCAAACTTGCCTGAAATAATTTTGAAAAAATAGCAGATGAGTTGGGAAATGTCATCTTGCCACCCTGAAGCGTGGGCTTTACAACCTGGAGCTTCTTGAGTGAGTTGGTGCACTGAAAGAGGCAGGAAACTCTCCTAAGCTGACCCAGCCTGCCCCAGCTGCTCTGAGGGTGGCTTGTCCCAGCTCACTGCCTGCCTCTGTCACGCTTTTTTAAAATGCTTGAGTCAGTCAGAGAGTGAGAGAGAGAAGTGACTCATGAACTTCACCTTAAGTACAGCCCCTTTGAGAGGTTGGGGCATCCCGGTGTCATCTACAGCCCCCGAGGCTGAGACAAGCATCTTTTGGCTTCTGTTCCCCAAACGTTCATGTTCTTAGACTTGTAGAGATTTCTCATGAGATGATGCTAGAAACTATACAGTTAGTAGACTCAGATGCTGTATGAACATGCATATATTTGCCTATTTTAAAAGTATGATGTAATAACAATTTAATTCCTGGTTGCAGTTCCACTTTGGAACATGAAATATTGAACATTAAATCCAGAAATTCTCTGGAATACGTAGATGCTTTGTATGATTTGTAAAACTTCTAGTTCGTAAGGATTTTTTTTTAGGCTGCAATTAACGCACAAGACAAAAGAGCAATATGTGTATAAATGAAGAAAAAAAAAAAAGCTGTTAAAATGAGTGCCTTGAAAATAATTCTAGGAAGAGTTAGCAGTGAATGTTCTCCTGGAATTCAGCACTAATCATTAAGTCAGGAAAAATTAGATGTCCACAGCCTGCATCTGGATATAACCTATTCGTACCACCTGTTTGGTAGGAGAGGTTAGCACAATGCAGTTCTCTTGGAGCATAATAGGTATTTACAAGTCTGAGTTTTTTTCCTTTGGAAAACAAGGATGGGAAGGATGCTCTGTCTCAACAGGTCTACTGCTTATTTGTATTCAGGACCTCAGCTGCTCGCTTGACCGAAAATAATCTATATTTTGCCTGTGATCCCCATACTTGAAAGGGAGTGAAATGAATTCTAGTTCATCTTAAGCATCACCAGAATAACTCTCCAAACAGTGCCTGTTATTTCTGAGCAAAGAACAATGGGATCGTGTACTTAGAACTTGTGCTCCATCCAGTGCAAATTTCACTACTATCACAAGCCCCTCCGCCTCTTTCCTTGGGTAACTGATTTGCTACGTCTTTGCCATAAAAATTTATAGCATATTCTTTCTTCCACTTCTGACATTATTGGCAGCGAAGATTCACCTGCTCCAAAACTGTGAATTCATCCTTTGCACCTGCATTTAAAGGATTTAATGCCTGCAAGCTGGAAAGCCAATATTAGCTTGGTTACTGTGGTAACAGACTCATTTTCAGCAGCCTGTAATGAATGCTGCTGGAAGCGGAGCTGCTATTCTTGAATTTTATTTATGTAAATGTGTTTTAAACACCTTTCTCCCATACCCCGTCTTTTGCTAATAATCTCCAAGTATGAAGGTACTGGTATATGAGGCTTTCTCGTAAAGTTTGGGTTTCAGTGGAACTGTTCATCAGGGTGAAGTTAAAGTAAATTCAGATGCTTTTGGAGAACTCTGGCCTGTCACCCCAATTAATACTGAACCGAAAGCCAACCCTCAGAACCGGCTGCTTCAGTGAAGGTCTGGTCTGCTTCTCTGTTTTACAAAAGCTGTAGATTAAAAGACCTTATGGCCTCTTGTTTTTTTCCCACATTTTTTTGAGAGAGAGAAGGAGCCTGCTTTCTGATGCCTTTGGAACTGGGTATATATCTCAGTTTAATAATTATGCTGTTGGAGACAGGAACATTGTTCCCCGGATTTCTTGTAAAGTAATAAGAGCTCTTTAAATCACATCACAAAAACATTAAAAGGATTGCTCATCATTTATAAAGCTGCCAGTACCTTTATGAGATGCTTTTGTTTTCCACCTCAGTGCTTGGCTGTCTTTGGAATTAAGTTTTCACAAATACATTATTTACACACATTTTTTATGTAGTATACCAAGGCTTGCTGGTCTGTTCTTCCCTGTCCTGCCCCTTGCCCTGGCTGCTTTTGTTACATTAAGGGGAGACAGTCTTACGACTTCCCTGTCCCCACTGCATGAGATCATTAGATTTTCTATTAAGTTTATTCATGCCAAAACCTAGAGACAAAATTCTCTAGGTATAATCGCATTGAAACGAGAACCGAATATGGTAGTAATCAGAAATAAAAATAGTACAAAGCTTAAAACATTGGTGAAAAAAAAAGAATTATAATATTTGCTGACCACTAAGTCTTTCTTACAGAGACTAACTATTTTCACTATAGAACAGCTGAATAAGGCAAATAAAATCAGCATAATTGTCAAAGGCATAGTTACTTTCTGATATAGGGACAATACTTGAGGGGATTTATACAAACGTTACAAAAAGATAATGATGAGAGAACGATGAAGGAATGAAATAGAGATGCCTGCATTAAATTAGTTCGTTGCTCAGAAGTACTTTGGAGGTCATTCCCCAACCTGTGACCAGTAGCTTCCCAATGAACTCAGAATGACACAAGCCTGCCCCTCCGAGGGAGGGAGGATGAAGCTAATAAGACAGTTCACCACAATTACTCAATCTTTAAATAACAAACCTACCAGCAGTGCTAGTAGTACCACTAGTTTTTTCCCTGTCTGCTGTGAAAGGTTCTTACTATAGCTTAGAATCATCTGCCTTTCATTTAAATATTTGTTCCTAGTAGTAGGATATTGTCTCCCCCGACTGCACCTCAAAACAAGCTATGAGAACATATATAAAAAGATATATATGAATTTAAGCATGGTGGTCTCCAGGGTCATCCCCAGCTCACCTTCTTTCCCAGTGCTGTACTTCTCCCAGGGGCTGTATGTACGGTAGGTGGAATGGACCAAAGCATCCATGGCTGTACCCCAGCATTTAAACCATGCTTATTGGCACAGGATGATACTAACTAAATTCAGGTCTTCTGTTCAGTACGGGGATGCTTTTTTCTCACTCTCTTGCTTCTCGCCTGGAAATGTTTCAATGCATCTTATAAACTTTTTTCCTTCTTTCTACTCCACTCAAGTAAATAATGTATTAATTTTACCAGACACACACAGGTGATTTAAAGAAAATTGAGTAGCTCTTTTTTTATTCTTCAATCATTGCCTATTTTTTAAAATACTGCTAGATGTTTGTTAGAAACAAGGATCAGACATCTTATTCTGTAATAGCATCTCATTATCTGTCCTCTGAAATTCCCATTTTAAATTTTCTGTCTGAGAGGTAAAGATACTCACCAAACAGTCTTTTAGTCNTTTTTTTTTTTTTTTTTTTTTTTCAACTGGGAGGACTTTTAGCTAATTCTAGAGCAGCAAATTGCCAAAAATTCCTCAGCTACTTTAGGCTGGGCTGTAGCATGTGCAGATTGCGGATGCTAAACTTCTGTTACGTTTAGCCTTCTTCCAGAAGGTGATGCTGGCTGGGGACAGGTGCACGAGTTCAGTGATTTGGCACGGTTGGCGCTGCAGCGCACAGAGTTCCATGAAGGGAGAATGACCTGTGGCAGCTCCTGTGTCCCTACCGTAGCCGGTTTGCTCATACCCATGCTCTGCAAAATACCATTGCCTGCTGTCTCAAACAGCTTTTAAAATATGGAGGATAGCGTGCGGTGATGTGTTTCTTTATTTAAGGCAGAGGAACAATGGGTATCGGCCTTAGAGGGCCGGCAAAGCTCTGTGATAAATGGCTGGTGAGAGGAGAGGGCTAACAGGTGTTTGGAGCGCATATGGAGAGCAGCAGCGGAAAACGCATCGGCGGTACCTTCTCTTGGAGGGATGAGTGAAAAGACACAGGGTGAACAGATGTCTCTGGCTCCTGCAGGCTTTTGCTAATTTCTCTGATGGGACTGTTCAGGACTAAACCCGCTCACAGACCTCGGCACAAAGCAGCCTTCGCCTCAGAGAGCCTCCGCTCCCTCTGCTCACGCTTCTGCGCTGGCCAAGGCGGGCAAAGCCCTGCTGGCCAGGAGGGGCCAGGAGCTCCTGCTCCTCTATTTCTGCTGCTCCCTTTTCATTGTTGTCTTGCTGACGATGCTGTTGTCCTGCGCTGCTGTGTAAAGCTGTGACTGAATCACGGGAGGTGGTTTCCCACCTGAAAGGGGCAGAGACAGAGGCTGGAGCAGGGCAGGCTCCAGGGATGTGTCGCTGCTTCTTTATCGAGGCTAGTTTTGGTTTTCATTCTAAATTTTAAATTTTACTAGGAGATGGTGCGCAGTCTAATCTTGTTCTGTTGCTTCCACGGCCTTGCCGGACTGCCTTGTATTGCATATAAATAGCCAAAAAAGCTGCAATTTGAAGCGTGATTCCCCAGGCAAGCGATCTGAAGGCACACTGCTGCTAGTATCGGAGTTGAATAGATGGTGAAGTTCATGTTGTAAATTACGCTGTTCTTCTACTCAAAATAGAGATTTGTATCAGGATGTGAGGGGAATAGGGAGTTGTTTTAATATTCTGAAATATTTAGAATTTGTAACAATCTGTAAAATGTTGTGCTTCAGGGAGTATAAATATCTTGGGGGGGATAATAAAAATGTTGGTGGTAAATGTGCTTGAAAATTATGAATTTGAATACAATCTTGTGTGTAATTATTGGAGGTTAGCATGCGATTAATGTGATCTTGATGAGGAACTGGGATAGGGGAAAGAAAATGAAGATGCTTCTCCTTACCTGTGTACATTAATAGAATATTCATGTATTCTTCTTACTAGGCTATTCCTATTTCCCTCCTGCTGCCCATAGGAAAGCCCTTCAGAGAACAACTAACAGCATTTGGCTTCCCTTTATATGTTGTTTTACATCAGTTTTGCAATAAATTAACTGATTTTTCCAATACCTGTAGTACGTAGCTATTTTGACTCTGCAGCTAAAGCTCATTCAAACAAAGCATCACAGCTTCTTTTCTTTGAGAGGAGAGTGAGGGAAGAGTTTGTTTCCTTGTTAATAAATTAAAAACAGATTGTGCCTGTTTTCTCATTTCAAATCTCTGAGTCACTACTGGGAATGAAATGGTTTGATAGTACTGCTAATGCTATGGTTTATATTGAGCAAGGGAAAAACTGATATCTTTGCACTGGTTTTCTCCTTTGGGTCATTGATAGCAAGAGGGCATGGGGTTTGTTTTGGGGTTTGTTGTTGTTGTTGTTTTTCTTGCTTGTTTTTAACTGGTATTGATAGAATCTGCTCAGTGCTGAAATCCATTTCTCCCACGTCACTGCTGTGGGTGTCAGGATGACCGCAATCAGAACTGGCCTGAATAAATCTGTGTCTATTACAGTCATGTCTCCAATTGCACTGCTGGCGTCCTGTAAACGGACATCCATGCCGACCTCTTTCTGCTTTAGTATTTCTTATTGGCATGATTTATTCCTAGAGTTAAACACCCTTGCTTTAAGAAAATGGTCTTGGGTCGTTGCATTCACCACTGACCACCAGTCCCACCAAAGAGAAGGAGCACCAACGCTGAATCCTGCTGGACTACCTAGCTAAGCACATTTGTCATGTGGGGAACCATAGTACGAGAGCCACCTCCAGGGTTGCACTGCAAGGCTACGAGACACTGGGGCGTGCTCATAACTTCTAGACAAAGGTCTGGGAGTAGGAGGAGTAGCCATGGAGGTACTAATGACGTATTGCAAAACCAGCGTAGTGTGAAAGCTCCAATTACTTCTGTGTACTGATAAGAAATGTGCATGAGTATCTGCTCCCTGTAATGTCCAGGGCCCTCTGTCTCCAATGCCATATAGATGTCCTCTGTCACCCTGGCTGCCAACCTTCACCTGAAACACCCTCTCATGGACATTGAAGTATTTCCCTTTCCCAACAGAATGAATTGTGCAAGCAGCAGAGTTTTCTCCTGAAACCTTACTGTGTTACAGCAGCCTGTGGTCATAACTAATACCAGCCTGTAGCAAGTTTACAGGAACAGCTGTAATATTTAAATTCCAATAGTGCTTGATGTGAAATTCTCAAGGGAATAAAGAAAAGTTGCCAGCTTTCAATATTACCGATTTCTTGTATTTCTCTCTTTTCCTGATGAAGAATTCCATCAGGGTGACACAGAACAGTCATGCTGTTTATTTAAAAAGCTGAGAGTGCATATCTGTAAGCAATGAGGATAAACGTTTAAGTGTCAGCAGTAAGGCCTCCTCTGCAAACTGACAGTTGAAAGAGAAATAGTATTCGTTTATGAGTAAGGCTTCCCCCCCCCCAATTCTAGGTTTTCTGGTGATAATGCAGTATGTACTTACGTGGCATTAATAACCCCCTACTTAATGGCAGGATATACTAGAAGAAAAAGATAATTTAATATTAATACATTTCCTAATGAGCTGTATGCCATAGGGAAATTGAGTCTAGAAATGTGAACGATTGATAAGACTCTTGTATTTTCTCTACCAAATGAGAAAAATGAAATATGTATGTAAAAGACCCAAAAATGGGACTGGTTTATAAATAGGGTGATTTTGTTAGAAGGCATTTGCTTCCTCCCTCTGCTGTTTATTTTATTTTAGGACATGTTCCACAGCTTGCACCCTCACCTTCTGGAACTTGTACATCTCTTTAAACCAAATTGTTGTAGAGCATATTTAGTGCTTTGAGTATTAATACCAAGCTATATTAATCATCTCAATTTCTACTCGTATGCAGTAAGTGGTTTAAAAGTGTACTAACTCAAATCAAATCTGCTCGTTTAAAAATACCGTATTTCAAGCACCTCATTGTACGGTATTTTGATCAGGTTTTGTCATCTTAGTGTGGTTTTCTTGGGGTTTTTTTTGTTCGTTGTGTTGTTTTCTGAGAGAAGAGAAATATCTGCAGCCGACTGTTCAGGGAGAGCTGCAAAGCACTCTGTATGCAGACCTTCCTCCAAACCTCATTTCAGGCTGTTTGGATCCTTCCAGGGCTTGCGGCAGGTTTTGGTTCAGTCTGCTGGCCAAGCGTATGTACGTATGTGCATCTCGTGTTTTAGTAGTGTTACTTATATGCTTTGTCACAAGTTTGTTTGTATTTGATTTCTACTGAGCTGACTTTGTATTGTAAGAGCAACACTGACTTTTGCTGTTCTAAAGCAAATACCTGCTGTGAACAGATTCACGATGGACCTTAAAAATGTATTGGCGTATGATCAACTGAAGGACTATCATCACGGGCACACGGTGGGAGCATGGCTGTTCTTCATGTGTGCTCTGCCTGCTACCTGGTCCAGACTCATGTTGAGAGGAGAGGCAGACTGAGGTCCTCTCAGGGAGTTGCAGGCTGAGGTCCTCTCTGCCTCCTCGTTGTCCCGCATGCCACCCAGGCTCATGCCTTACGGCACGGTGATGGCTTCTGCTCAGGCCAGAGCTGCGTTCCCTTTTTTTCTTAGATGGTATGTTGGGCATTTGCTTCTTTCAGACTGATTATGGTTATCTAAAGGCAGGTATGCAGGCAGTTATATGTATCAGTGTTAAAATTACTCTCCTTGTTCAAACCAAAGGTCCACCTAGCTCTGTTTGTCATCACTCAATAATAGGTATTTGGGGAACAATAAGAACAGGGTGAGCAGGTAGGGATACTTTTTCCAGAAAGTCATTTTCCAGTGACAGGCAGCTTAGGGGCTTCCAGAGTCAGAGGCAGTATATTTTGATTTCATGTGACTCAGGATTTTTGCCTGAGATCTGTTCAAATCAGTTTTGCAGCCTGTTTACGCCTTGATTCATCTACAATAACCAGTGAGAAAGAGCTTGACCACTGACTTTCGTTTCTTTCATACCTGCCTTTTCCCAACTTCACTTGCTGTCATAGTTCTTGTACATTTGCTCTCTTTTTACCTTCTCTGTGGATCTTCTGAGTTTACAGAAAACTCTTACTCTCCCTACCCACAGCAGTATTGTTGTCAAGGCTGAAGAATCCTAGTTTAAGTAAAATTTCAAAGTAAAACTTAATCAAAATCCTGAAAATTTTCCAGTGTTTTCCAATATTCTTCAGCAGAACTTAATCTGAACTTTTCCCCCAAATACAAACTGCATTATGGGAATGGAAGCAACCAAGGGCTGAGTCCATGGATTTTTTGTTCCTTTCCTGTGTCAGTTGTTTGCTGGATCTGATTAATGCTTTTCTTCATTTTCTTTAAAAGAAAAAACACAAACACCACCCCACCCCTCAAAAAAAAAAAAAAAAAAGGAAAACTGGCTATCTGTTCTCAGCAGATCTTCTTAAATTTCATTTTCCCTGTATATGGCCTAGATTTTTGGCTGCATCATTAGGAAACAATAGAGGATTAGCTTTCCTTTTATGAGTGTACATGTGTGTATGAGTGTGCACGTGTAATAATAATTTTTTTTCAGCAGTTGCTATGGAAAACAGTATTGTGTGGTGAATCATACTTTGACTTTTGTTGAGTAATGTCATTCTGCTTATTGTACAGTAATATTAATTACAAATATTTGTTTCAAATTAAAATGTTAAGAAGTGGGATGTATGCTTAAGTGGAGTCTGAATACATTTTAAAGGTGATGATTTTTTGTAGTTTATTGCATGATGTTTGGCATTTTTAGTGTCACTCTATAAAAGAAAATATATAGAATTCTTTGTAGTAAAAGCGGTATGTAGGAAGAGTTGGGAGGAGTACTTTCCCTGTCCACAGGACATGTCTCAATTTAAATGCATTCTGTTCTGCAGCAGGACTGAATGTTTGGAGATGAGCTGATGGGCATGTGCATCTGTCGCAGAATAGCTAATCATCCAGTTAAGACATGACTGCAATTTTTTACCATTTTACTATATTTAGTCGTTGGACCAAAAAGAGCCTGATAATCAACATTCACTGGGGTATGGACACCAAGGTTAAAAATTACCTCCTGTTAAGTTTTGCAGCAAGTAGATCTTAAACGGGGTCTCCATATTCCAAGTGTTGTCTTTGCTGGGGATGTGACTTAAATATTACTTCTGCAGGCTTTTTTTTCCTCCTTTTTTCTTTCCTCTTCCCACCTCAAAAAAAAAAAAAAAAAAAGAAGACAGAAGCACCCTGCACTGCATGGAAGAATTGCTGATGAGCTGCTCTTATACCTTAAGTGAAATATGCAAGAAGTGGGGGAAAGCTCTTAATTTCAATTAACATTTCTGAGCAGAAGCCAAAATAGTTCAAATAAAAATTATAATGAAGAATGGACAGTTGTTGTAGCAGACCAGTATTTTGCAAGTCAGTTTATGGCAAATAAACATTTAAGGCTTCATCAATTATTTTTTTCATTCCCCATCAACTCCCTTTAATGACCTTAACATCAAATCTGATTTATGTAGGCTTAATAAAAAGGACAGAACAAGCCAAACCCAGAATTTGACATAGTCATCTTTGCACCTATTTCTTCTCCTATATATAATTTTTCTTTGTTAAAGTTGCTTCATGAAAACCTTGAAATTTGGAGTTGGAATAAGAGATCAAATCTGTTCAAAGAAGGTCATATTCATTTTCACCTGTTAATTCTTTTTGACTCATGTACGATATAACAAATACAGTGAGTAATTGGTGGTTATCCAAGTAGGGAATTCAAGTTGTCCTAACGCTTGCGACAGAGAAGCTATGGTAGTGAAAATGAACATGCACGTGAATCAAACAACAAATCCCTGGCTGTATTAAATGTGATTCAGCATCTGAACTGCAGAAAGCCTGTGACTTCATTTTTATCTAGAGGATAAAATAAATCCAAGTCTTGGAAGATGTTAGTTGTTGTCTTAACCCTCGCTTAAGGTAATAATTCGTCTTCATCATCAGAAAAACAAGAGAACATCACATTAGTGTTCATTTTAGTCTCGCTTTTTTGTTCACTTTTTAGTCTTTTTACATTTTCTTCAGTGTCCTGTTCCGTTTTTTAATCATATGAAACAAAGAGATAGCAACAAAAAAAATGTTGCCTCCGTTGTTTACCACCATTAGTTACCACCTGTCTTTGGGATCTGAACATACTTGTCTTCACCTGGATTGTCTATGTAAAGCTGCAGGCTTCCTGTCTGCCCCCCACATCGAACCTATCAAGTCTTTCCTTTACGAGTCCTAAAAATGATACAAGATATATAATGAACGGCAAATAAACAGAGACTGGAACTCTGATCATTGTGCCGTCTAACTCCTTGTCCTCAATCTGTTCTTCACAGTGCTCTTGTTTCAGGTAGCTCTCCCAGACCCAATTTGTTTTTCCCTTGTTAGCAGGAGGAAAAACTTTTGTGACAATTAGTGATGTTTGGTTTCAAGTCTTCAAATATGGTATGTCTCAGTGGTCTAGTAGCAACTGGATTTCCTGTATTAGTATTTTGCACTATTGTTTTAATTACTTGTTTCGGCACAAGCTGAAGTAAAAAAATAATTAAATAAAATGAAAAGACTGAAGGGTTATGGAAATAGATAACTGTGATGGACAAAATATACCTTGAAAACTTGTGAAGTTAATCAGATAAAATTACTTTCATCCAAGTTAATCCAGTGATGCATTATCAAGATTAACAGAACTTGTACTAATTAATTTGTGTATAGGAAGAAAACAGAAGATTATACAAAATAAATTCCATTTTTCCTTTGTATGTTCAAATAGTTCCGTTTTCTTACATATTTTTAAAGGCCTTTGTTTTATGTGGACTGTCTAGCCAATATTTTGTTTTATATTTCTAAATGATTCAGCAGTAAGTGTTACATATTACTTAATAACTTGAAAACAGCTGATCTTACAATTTACTTATTTTTATGAGCGTATGGTGGAGTCCTTGTATTTGATCTCCAAATTAAATTTCTTTGACTGTAAGTAAATAGAAAAGAGTGCTGGTGAGTTTTATTTCTTTTTTAACAGCCCTGCCACGTATTGATCAGGATTGTTTCAGCTTTATGGTAGTATCAATAATACATCTTGTGTTCCAGGTTATTGAATCTTTCTCAGAGCTGTCTTGTGTGTCATAACATTTTATAGATGTAATTGGAAAGGTGCAACCATTCACTGCCTTAGGGTATTTTTGGGTTTTGTTGTTCTACTGGTGCATTTAGAAAAAAGAGAATAGCTTGTTGAGCAACTCCTTTAGTGTTATTTTTGTTTTTTATTCAACAATATCAAAAAGAATTTCAATTTTTGTTGTTAGTGATAAAACTAAGTAGCACTGTTACAGCAAATTCAGATGAGGGGGCCAAAGTCTGTGAAACAGCAAAAAGATGGTGAAGCAACACAGAGGAGGCAGAGTGTGGGTGCTTTGTTTCATTGTTTTGTTGGGTAGCTTCCCCCAACACTCAGCTCACCTGAATCATGTCAGTTTAGTGGTGATGATGCTTTGAAGAAAGCTGTAAGCATGGTCAATGGAGTATGATCTTAATTTTATCACTCATGTTATTTCAGGAATTCCTTAGGGAAAAAAAAATGCTGAACCATCTCATATTGCAAATAATTTTTCTTATGAGAAAACAGCTGATAAAAAAGTTTGCAATTTTCAAAGGCACATTCATAAACTAGTTAAAAATGCATTTTTTTTTGTTAAGTTTAACTTCTGAATGCTTCTATATTACATATATGCCATTTGACATGTAAAACGAAGATATAGGTTAGGATTACAGATCTGCTTTGCTTTTGCTCTAACAGAGCATCTGAAGGTTGGATGGTTTGTTTCTTTGGGCAAATGCTTGTCTTCAATAAATAGTGTTCCTTGTTTCCTCCTTTACATCTCAAAGGATTAAAACCAATGGGGTTTTTTTGCCAGAAATATGATTCTTGTATTGGTGCAAACATGTGGGTTCACCTATATCAATTAAAAAAAAATAAATCATTGCAGTCTACCCTTCTCAAATGTTTCTAATAATTCTGCAGATAAATAATTATTGGTTTCTAAAGTAGCTATGACTGTATTTTCAGGGTCCACCCAGAGGTTATAGATAAACTCTGCTAAACTTCAACAAGCCTCTGTCTGTTGAACATGTCCAAAGACAAGGGATTTAACCAGGATGTCCCTCCTTCATAGTACATTTTCTTGTTAAGGCTGCAAATTGTGTGCTGGGCCCATTCAAACTTGTGAAAAGATTTTAGAGGTTTGAAAGAAATTATGGATTAAAATAATTTTTATTTCTTTTTGCGCTTTTTCCTCTCACTTTGCCAAAAAGCAGTTGGGACACAACAAAAGAAAAGTTAGGAGTGAGAGTCATTTTTGGTGCAAGAAGCCATATGGACTGTCAAGAGCATGGACTTCCAGAACACCATGAGGTTTTCAGCAGTAAAAAGGCCATTATATTCTATATGCTTTAAGTAGAAAAAGGTCAATGAGCTTTCTTTTGCATGCACGCTCAGATCAGCTAGTATAATACTTTTTTTTTTTTTCAATTGCAAAATACTTATTTGTAAGTATCACCTATAAGGTGATTTTTAAGTAACAAAAACTTGTGAGACTTTTGAAAACATAGGAAAAATCTGGTTTTGAGGACTGGGCACATTATGGTATTTATATATATTCAAATTTACAGAGAATACAAAAATATGTGTAGATATTTATAGAACATATAAAAATAATGTGATTTTACCATGAGTAAAAAAAAGTAGGTTTTTTGTTAGTCAGGTGTTTTCTGTTGTTTTTGCCCTTAACCATGATTAGCACCATTGTTTCCTACCGTCTCATCTTTTCTGTGTTTTCCTTATACCTAAAAAAGATTTTTTTTTTTTTCACAAACAGAACTGCACAGGATTGTTTTATATTCAGTGTTGCATTTTCACAAAAGTAATCTGGCTTTATTCCATAGATTAATGGATAAAGTGCTTTCTGTGGCTTCTCATAGTAGCTGCATGACTGTATGACCTATAGGAGATTGACCTCTGATTTTTCTATTCCTTCTGCTGATGTAATATTGTACATAGATGAGTAAATGCAAGCTTGAATTACTGTAAGTTTTCTTCATTCAGCACTATATACATTTAAATGAACTGTTTAACTGTATAATACTTAGATTACATGAAATAAAACAGGCTCACATGCATTTTTAATGACCTTTTTATAGTTTTTCTAAAAATGCTCAATCATTTCTATTTAATAACTTGCTCTGAGGTTGTTCCAAAGTTTTACTAACTGAAATTAATCCTCTTAAATATGCAGAGCATCATCCCCCAATTTTTGCTCCAGTGTTAAAGTAGATGAATCAAAACTATCCCATGTAATCTTGTACCACAGATGCAGCAAGCAAAATCCGAGGTGCTAAATTCCATAGATTAGTGGACAGAAAGGTAGGTATATTTATATATATAAATTTTTCTTGTGATGTGGCTTGTGTTTCTTCGCCATCGTAACGTGCAAGTCTTCCATTACTTGCGTGTGGTCTTCTTTTCCCCATTTCCTGAGCAAAGACCCCGGATGAGGGGGCGTACGGAGTTGGGTAGCTGCAGCCAAAGAAGAGGCTGAAGGAGTACATAGAACAACCTCTGCACCTGCGCAACCCATCGTCATTTCTATTCTCTTGAATTTATCATTGGCACTTCCCTGTGCAGATAAGAGTGAGTTATTCCACACTGTGTTATCAATAGTGCTTTTATTTTGGTTTTTCCAAGTTTATCTGATATCAGTAACCATATCTCTACTTCTTGGAGGCAAAAACATCAGTTAACATGAAAATGTAAGTGTCACGCTGGCAGTGCTGAAGTTATAATATTGCTTATAGTGCTCTTCTGAATGATATTACAAACCCCCACATAAGTGGCCTATAAATGACGTGGTTGCTGTGGAAGACAAACAGTGATTTACTGCTGATTGTGATGGTGCTTTCACTCGTTGTGGGGAGTAGCTGGGTGTCGTGGTGGTTTTCAGAAGCGCTGTAATGCATTTGAAATGTTTCAGACTGTAACACTAAGAGGAATAATAATATTGAGTCACAAAACTGAAGGTGGGGAAGCTTAGAAGTATAGATAAAACTGCACATGGGAATTGTTGATATTATCTAGGAATTGAGACTTCTGTTTAAAATATGGTGTGGATCACTTCCTCCGTAGATATTGCAGCTAATACATATTTCTGGACAGGTGGTTGCAATAAATAATGGTTGCAATTCCAGAAAAACTATTAGACTTACCAAAGCTGTTCTCTTGAAAACATTATTTACAGAGTATAATTAACCTCCTGCCTTTTCATGTTCCTGCTGCATACGAGTAACTGGAACAAATAGCTCTGTTATAATTATCTTTCTGCACTTTCTTCCTTCTCATTCGTCTTAAAAAACATATCACAACTTTCTCTTTTTTATGTTTCCTATATTGCTTGCAAAATTTTAATTTTATGTTGACTTTACCAGAGTCATGAAGAATTATTTTGTTTGGATGTAGCTGTCAGGAATTTGAGAATACAATGACTGAGGGACTTCTGCAGAGTTTTACCCTCTTATTATTACAGGCAGCATAGCTATCCATTTTTTAAATTTTTCCATGTCAGGAATTGGTATTTGTTCTTCATCTCCACTACTCTTCTGAGTAAGATTTTCTACAATACCACTACTCTGATATTTGAAAGGTGGGGTTTTTTTCTTCCACAATCCATTTTCTCCTCCATAATTTGCATTCATATTTTCTTCTGTCAATTCTGTTTTAGTTTTATTCTTATGAAAATTATTAAAAGATCTCATACTTTTGAAATACCAACTTTTTCACGAAATCGAATTCTTGTTTTCTGGAAGAGTAACTAAACTGTTGATTTTCATTTAAAAACAAAGCCTCAAGTTATTTTTTCATTTTGTTTTTAATACAAGTGCTCAGACTTCCCACCATTCATCACAGGGTACAATTCCTACAGTTACAGCCCAGAACAAAGAACATTTGTGTTGTCTCTGCAATGGTATCTATTTAAATATTTTGCCTGAATACGAATGTCCTCTGCAGAGTCCTTTTGTGGGGCAAATGTGGCAATTTAGTGCTGCTGTTTTGACTGAGGTTTCTGGGCATCTTCATCTTTGCCTTCCCAGCTCTGGTTTCTAGGAGAAATTTAGAAACTGAAAAAAACCCACATATGTGGGAGGGGAGAAAGGGGAATAAGAAATAGGTTTTAGAGCTTAAAAAAGATGGAAAAGCTAGAAAAGGGCAGGAGGATGAAAGGAAAGGGGGTTATGAAGACAGCAGAAAGGACAACAGTCATACCCTCTCCCCATCACAAAAAATCCAGTGAAAACTGTCATTTTTCTTGTACCATTTGTTAACAATCAACAAATACTTGTTAACAAAGATACTATTCCTGCATCTCTGGTAACTCTTCATCACTGTGGAGGGGGGAAATCCTGATAATAATGTTCAGGACAGCTGTGGCCAGGACCCCAGATTTGGCTGACACTGGTGGGTCTGACTTAGGTTGTCCTACTGTCACTTGCTGGTTTGTTGCCTGACCCTAAACAGCATCGGGGCAAAGTGCAGGGTGCGCTAAACCCTCTGAAAACTGCTGGTCTAGAAGGAGGGAGGAGAAAAGGTATGGGCAAAGAACCACGGAAGCTCTGGAGGACAAGGAGATGCTCTTTCCTGTGAAGGTGGCTCTAGACTGTGGTCTCCCCAGCTGCAAGGCAGTGGGTTCATACCAGCTTTTGGAGGCAAAGCTTTTAAAAGCCTTTACAGGTCTTTACAGGGATGCAAAAATTACCTTGATTAATAGTCTTGAATCACTGTATATTCTGGAGGCTGATCTAGAGTGGCAGATTAAGTGGCTGCTGAGTAGAAATGTGTCTGACCTGTTGTACCCCTTGGACTCTCACCTCCTTATAATGCCAGAGATGATAACTGGAAACCGGTTCCTTTTCTGTGTCTTTTTCCTCAAATGACCTTAGATGGTAGACACTTGATATCTATTTTTGAATTTGACCAGTAGGGGGTCTTTATAGTATATAAAGTACATGTTCTTATGAGAAGAAAAATTTCAATTTCTTCTATTTTCTTCTGATTGCTATTTTTCATATGAGGGGACATAACATAACTGTAGAGAAGTCTTGTTTGTATCATATGTTTTGACCAGAATGAATAACTAAATATTCTTTTCTCTTTATTCTGAGAACAGTCAATTTTTATCGTCTGGGTAATTTTCACTCTGTGGCAAATTGATTCACTCTATAGTAAAAATACATATATTTTAAGCTTCATTAAGGACTTTTTATTTTTGCTTTTCATAGTAACAAAGCAAGAAGTACTCTTTCAGCCTCAGTCAACAGGAAGAATTTTACAGAAAATAAAGTAATCTACTATTTTGGGTTTTGTTTAGTTGGGCTTTTTTAGGGGTGGAGTTGAGAGGGGCTTTAAATGAAAATATAAGCAGGTATCACTTCCAATCTTTGTTTCAGAAGATTTTCTTAAAGACACTATCTTGCTGGGATAAATTTGAGCCCAAGAACTGTGGGAGAGACCAATTATGAAAGCTGAAGCTGTACGTAGAGAAGAAAACATTTTGTGAATGCTCCTTGGCATTGCTCTGTAAAGCGTGCTCAGCGCAGTGAGAAACATGGCCACTAGTCAAATTCTTCAAATACAGCAAGTTCTCCTGATTGTTAATAAAGACAAAAATATTATCCGACAAGCTGCTGAAGTCCTACTGGCTTCAGAAATCCCATATAAGAGGCTTTATAAGGCTGACGAAGTGGTATTCACATGCTTCAAGTGACTTAACGTGATAGTTTCACAGTGGGCTGTTAGTCCCATGTGGGGACACTGTGTCCAGAAGGTTTAGTGTTCTTGGACATGCAGTCTCCTTGAAGTATGGCAGCATCGTCCCTCTGTGTCAATAACAGCTGATTTCCTCTTGTCTCGATTCAGGAACAGCTGATTTATCACTCTTCCTGCTGCCAGCTAAGAGGGACATTTTCTCTTGGAAGAGGAATGTCTTATTTTCTTTTTTCTTATTTTCTTTTTTCCTCTTTATCCTTAATAGTTATCAAAGATTTTCTTAGTAATATGAGAAAGTGTCAATAAAATTTGGAAACCTTAATTTCATATAGAACTTAGTGAAAAATTTCTAACTGGGTAGAGTTTGGAAGCTTTCTGTTTTTCAGAGCCAAAGACAGTAGTTTACAAGAGAATAATTTAACTACATTTTACACTGCATGATTAAAAGTGCTTAAATCAAGAGAATGTGCTGAAGCTGTGGCCTGTTGTGCAAGCTATTGATTAAGCTGAAATACTAGTTGAAAAAGAAATTAGTTCATTTATTATCTTAAATTTACATTTGAGTATAATAATTAAATCCCTAAAATATGGATGCAATCATTTTCATAACTGTGTGGTCTGATGCATTTTGATTTTCTTAATAAATAATGTGTTAACCGTGATGATACATACTGCACATCCATCCATGTGATGATTTGTAACGTGAACCTACAGCAACCTACATCTTCGTATAACTCCTTGCATGTGTGTAAGTACAGAAGAGGTTCCTTTGAATCAGCAGGGGTGGTAGTGGTGGTGAGATTTAGCATGTGGGATGTTAGCTAAAATTCTCGGCTGTTCTTCAGTGGTGATATTACTCTTCTCCTAAGTTGAAGGATTGGATGCCGTGTGTCTTCATGTTAGAAAAATAAGTTTCTAGTCCCTGCGGATGTGTGTATAATTGGTTGACTACAGTCAGATCACTCAAAGAAGAAAAGTGTTCATTTGTATTTATTTGCATAATATTTATCTTTTGTGGCTTTGATACCTATAAGCTGAAAGACATTTGATTTCTGATTTTTTAGCTAAAATATTCCATCTCATGTGACTGAGATGTCAATGTTATTAAATTAGGCATTTTCCTTTTTGGGTGGTATAATTTTTTTTCCAGGTTAGTTTACCTCTTTTGACATGCAGATGGTAAAACACAACTAGTGATGTATTTTCTAAACCAGTTAAGACTGTCAGAGGTTTCTTTAAATTGAGCTCCAACTACTCATGTTATCTTGAGGAGTGTTAAGAGCCCTTCAGACTTTGCAGGGAGCTCTTCAGTTTGCAGGACCTGACTCCCTGAGCTAGGAAACACTTATCCTCTTCCAGGCAGCACGCAGGGCTCCTTCCCTGGAACTGCGTGGCGGTGTCTTTGTTCAGGGATTGATTTTCCCTGCTTGTGATTGCAAAATGCTGGATTAAATCCAATTTTGAGTCCTTGTCGTGGTCAGAATATTCCAAAATGATCTTGGGATAACATCAGAAATCTGAACATCTGAGCAGGGTAATGGATTTTGACCTGGCTGATTGAGTATCAGTCACCTGCAGAAATTTGAAGGAGGCTGTGGATTGTGTGGCCTGAGATTTCCCTGGCTGTCAGCTGTTAGAGAGGTCAGGAGTGAAGATTATTGTCATCCCTAAACTCTGCAAAGGAGGAAACTCCACAAAGAGAATGGAAGGAGGCACTGATGTCTTCAGAAACTCATGACAAGTAGCTGCAGGTACCATTTCCTATAATGATTCCTATACAGATATCCTATCAGTATTCCCTGATATATAAACAGTGTTCATCATGAGAAGTAAGAGAGAAAGTACATACCATGTATGTGTGTGCGGGTTGGACTCTGCAATTCCAGGATGTTTACAGATGTCATCTGGTGTCTGAGGACAGGGAGGATCACATACGTCTTGGGGTTCACTTGTGGGAATACGGGTAGCCTGCCTTTGGGCAGCTTTGCTGAAGCAAGTTTATTGTGTGTAAGATTACTATGTTGACTGATATGAAATCAAATTTTTTTGTGTTTACCTTTCTTGTCAAGAAATTTTGAGGCTAAGGTGGAAATCCATTCAAAATTTTTTCTGTGAAAAATTCAACAGTGGGAAGCGAAACCAGATTAAATTATGCTGTTTTGAAGGACAGCTGGTTAGGAAATTGAAATCTTCAATCAGTCTAAGGTAATAAAGTATTTAACCCAGGTGAGTCTTTTGTTGTACTATATTAGGAACTATCGTGTTTTATTCACTTGTTAAATATACTTTCTTTTTTAGTAGCTCTGAGCACATTTAGGAGAGCAGATTCTTGTCTTGTATCTTAATTTAATTATGTCTTATACTGTCCTTCCTTATTATTTCACACAAGTTAAAAGAGTGTGTAGTAGGCTGCATCCTTGTCCACTTAATATATTTGCAGAGCTGGACAACATGCTAGAATATATGTTTAAGGTACAAATTAATTCCAGTACCATTAAGGTATTTTTCACTTGGTGGCAGTGGAAGAAGATCGGGTTTCCTGAACTAGATTTTTCTTTTTCTAAAACACCAGCAAGATACTCCAATCCTATCTAGCTATCAAAATAAGACATCAGCTTTTTTGAAGATGCTAAATATGTCGGTTGCTAAGCATTTTGGAAAAATCTTTTTTAGGTACCTGAGTGGAAGCTGGGCAATTAGAAAAATAATCTACAAAGCATTTCGTGATGGCTCTTTCTGAGGCTAGCATGGAGAGGAGATAGCTGAGTATTCATTTCTTTACTCATTGGAGACCTATAGCAGAAGCAAGTGAATGTGTGCAAATCTAGTCTCTATTCAGTAGTCTTATGCGGCAAGTTACAACAACTTACAAAGGGTGTGTCATACTTACTGTAAAAAGAAGGGGCTTTAAAAGGTACAGGAGATAGGTAGGTACTTCATTTTCCATGGATTGTGCAGTTTATTTTTCTTTCCTTTTGAGCCCATTCTTGAGATTTTTCAGTAAAAGAGCCAAGACATTTAAAAAAAAAAAAAATGTTAGGAAATAGGCAAGACATTTGTCATTCTGTACCATGTGCCGGACCGATAATAATTGCTGATGCAAGTTAGGTACCACTCAACAGCTGTCCGATATGCAGACTGGACAAAATGTCAGCCCTGGATTCAAGCTGTTACAGCCCAGCATAATGTGTTCTTATTGCTTTAGCACATAATATTCTTTAAAGAAAAAGTTAATAAGTAATGCACTGAGGGGATGTAAGCAACACTTCTACAATGTTAGTCGTCTTAGCTCCTGTTCTGAAGCCGGGGGTGGGGGGGTACAAGTTTTAAGAACAGCTCAGTTGTTACCTGTTACAATGAATTATCATAGCAAACAAAAAGACCTCAGTATTCAAACGCAGTTATAGAATCATAGAATCATAGAATGGTTTAGGTTGGAAGGGACCTTGAAGATCATCGAGTTCCAACCCCCCTGCCATGGCCAGGGACACCTTCCACTAGACCAGGTTACTCAAAGCCCTGTCCAACCTGGCCTTGAACACTTCCAGGGAGGGGGCATCCACAACTTCTCTGGGCAACCTGTTCCAGTGCCTCACCACCCTCAGAGTGAAAAATTTCTTCCTAATATCCATTCTAAATCTACCCTCTTCCAGTTTGAAACCATTCCCCCTCATCCTATCTGTACATCCCCTTGTAAAAAGTCCCTCTCCATCTTTCTAGTAGGAGCCCTTCCGGCACTGGAGAGCTGCTATAAGGTCTCCCCAGAGAGATTAACTCAGCCAAACTCTCTGAGCCTGTCCTCATAGGAGAGGGGCTCCAGCCCTCTGATCATCTTTGTGGCCTTCCTTCAGACTCACTCCAACAGACTTCTGTATGTTCAGGTTCCTCAGGTGGTCACAAACATTCTATTACAGTGGGAGGTACTTTACTCCCCCAGTCCCTGCATGTGAACCATCTACTCAAGAGGTGTGGGAAGAGAGGTTTCAAAACTTCACCAATAAACTACAGAGAATTATTTTTATTCCTCTGTGAACCATGTTTCAGTTTCCTTAGGAAGGACAGAAAACAACACCATCACAATTTGGTGAACTAAAATTTGCTCTCTAAAATCCATTCTTCATGCTTATAAGATCTATAAGTTCTACAACCTTAGGCGTTTAAATGCTGTGTCTAAACACATAGATGTATTGTATAATTTTTATAGGTTCTAAAAACTGTTTTAGGCAGCCAGAATAGAGTGCTGTTGAGACCTACAGAAACACTGAGGTTTCTAGAAAGGTGTTGAAGTATAATTTACCTGCACTCTACCTACTACATGGAAGTTTCTTTCATGTATTCCTAAAGACTAATTATAGTCACTTAAAATCTATTTTCAGCTGGTTTTAATGTCTATTTCTCTGTTAATTATCTTCTATTTTAATATCTTTTAATGCCAGTCTCCCCCCGACACACATAAGCACACGCACACTTTCTCTTATTCTGTTGTCCAACCTGCCTCCAATTCTTTTCCATCTCTCCATGAAGTTCTTTCTCTCTCCTCCAAGTGTGCTTCCTCACTCTGTTCGTGGGGGTGTGTGTCAGCTTTTGTAGTTGGGAATCATGCTTCCTTCTCCAGGTTAGATGTCTTGTCATCACCCTTCTTAACTTCCATGTGAATCCTACATGTAGCACTTTACCTTCTCATCACATGTTCCCGCTCTTCTCTTTTATAAAAGCTTTTTCTTGTCTGTTTTCTACAGGATTTTCTCTTGTGTCCTTCCTGATGGCCATTCTATACTATTCCCTGAAGCCTGGGGTTTTTTTTAGTATTATTGTAAGGGATTCACACCTAGATTGATGCTTTACATTAGAAGGAGTATAATTCCTTATGTATCCTCAAACAAACAAACAAAAAAGTATGTTTATATGGCCAGCAACTCAACATATTACAAATAAGTGTCTTTATCTTGAGGCAGAATTAAGGAAGCGAGTAGTCTTTTCAAAGATATGATGCACAATCAGCCACAACTGAATAACTTTGCACAGAGATTGCATAGTTAGACCTGTGACTTACACTGCAGTAGAACCTGAGAGGCTTATTTATAGCCCAGAAACCCACTGTCTGCTGTAAAAACTGAGAACAAAGTTGATTCACATGCTCTAGCTTTCATACAATTGAGGAAAGAGATCCTTCCTTAAGGAAACATCTCTCTTAAATGTGTCAGTGCAGCAGTATTTTAAGTGGGCAACTATAGCAAAACCCAGTTGTAATATGGTATTATTCTAGTATTTCTTGGATCAGCCTGGTAGAGTAATATAAATATCTTTTTTTTTTCTCGGTTTTTGGCGTTTCTTGTTTTTATAACCTGTTTTATATTCACGCTACCTTCTTTCCTTTCCCAAGGCACCTTGAACGTAATTGTCTTCATGTGCAAATGGCTTAAAATAGTAAACATGGTATTGTCAAACTCTAATTGTTTATGAAGCAAACTTGGGATAGCAAAAGGTGCTGATTTATAAATAAAATAAACTCATTTAATTATATGGCCGCATTTTTACAGCTGGTATTTGCTTGACTCATTGCCTGTCTACAGTACAGCAAATGATTAACTGTTGTGACAAGAGAAAAATCATTAATTATATTACAATTTGTGAGCTGTTATGTGTTTATCTAATAAGTTTGGTTGTGCTATGAAGGCTGTTGGGCCAGAGGAGGTTGGTTACCTTTCTAAACAATTATGAAATGTCTTCAGAGCACTGTAAGCCCTGATATGTGCATTTATAGTGAGCTATCTAGTACAAAAGCCTAATTGATCCAGACAATAAACCCTCAGCCTAGAATCTTTTCACCATTATTTTCACTATGAGGATAACAGTTAAAAATAAGACTCTAGAGAATCAAAATTGTGCAGTCTTATGATGGTTGTTTGCATGCCCAGCTGAAACGTGCGAAAAATGTCTGGTCTCCATCATTTAATAAATGTTACCATTATTGTAGATTCGTATTTTTTCACTTTTTTTCATCAGTATCTGTGTAGGAGTAAATGCCTGAAAACTGAACTCAATACTCTCATCTAGTAGGTAGTTTATTCCTTTCTTCCTTCCTTCCTTTCTTCCACCTCCATCATCAAAGATGCTGCTGTTGTGTGGCAATTGCAATACTGCTGCTTATGCTCATCTTTCAAAGATAGGTGAGCCTCACACGAAGAAATTGTCAGCACTATTTTTCAGATTTCGTCTTCATTTTATTTTCATATGTGCCTTCCTCTCCCACAAAAATAACTTCCCATACAACAAGCAACATAGCTCCACCTACTTGCAAGGAGGAGACAGAAAGAAAATTTAATAAAGGAAGGTATAAACAATCCAGTTGCATCCTACCTTAGCTCACTGGCTCTCTTAACACTTGTTCTTCTGAGCCCAAACCTTTTGCTTCCAAAGGACAATGGGGTATTCAGGCACGAGATATATCTCCGTTTGTGCATGCCTAAAAGACAGATGAGGGGGGAAAAAAAAAATCAAACTTTTTTCAGCGTTATTGGCCCACATGCCACAGGTTGCCTCTGTCTCTTGGAGAAGTGGGAAAATTATATTTTACCAGCTCTGAGCATTGTGTGTTGTCACAGAAATATTCAATATCACTGACAGCCTGGCAGAACACAGCCGGTTAGTTGTAGCCGCCTCATTTCTTCATTCCATTTCTCAGTGCCTCAGGGCTCATTGGTTGGGTTGGTTTGGGTTTTTTTCTCTTTTTTTTTTTTTTTTTTTTTATTTTTTTCTCCCTCTTTTTCATAAAATTTTTTTTTTTTATTGTTGTTTCCTTTTTTTTTTTTTTTTTTTTTTTTTTTTTTTAATCTTTTCCCCCCTGTTGCCAAACAGAATTTCAAGGAATCCAGGAGTTCCAGTATTTGAATGTCATTTTCAGGTGTGTGTCTTCTGCTTGTGCTCATGCTAAAATGCAGACTGCAGATATAGGCGGGTATAGTCTCTTTTAAAAAATTTGGAAGAAATTTTGTTCTGCTTTTTTCTTGTTAAATCATTAAATGATCCCTCAGTAGCCTTTATTTAAGTCCTTGTATATTCCTTGGCTTTTTTTATTTTTATTCTCCCCCCCCTCAAGTATTCTGGCAGCTGATGTGTTCTTTACAATAGATAAAGCTGTCCTTCATCTCCACTGCCCAATAGGTGGTCTTTTTGTAACTGTTCTTATTATTTAGTCATTCTCTTTTTTTTAATAGTGATTCACTCTGTACATTTTATTCTGTGTACATTCACCACTTGCTAAACGGAGCGTGTCCCAGCTAGAAAAGGCAGTCCCTTTTGGCAGAAATAGCTGCTTTTCTTTTTGCTTCTGCACTGCTTGCTCCAGCATTATGGCTGTCATCTACTCAGACTAGTGGGACCTGTTGTTGAAATAATGACATTTATATGGATACAAAACTTTTGTTTTGCAGAACTATAGGAGAACTCCCAAATGGGACAGCTTTCTTCTGAGAAAAAAAAAAAAAAAAA